>JAPDSC010141053.1:47635-65312 GCA_026290005.1 Latrodectus geometricus
ATATATATATATATATATATATATATATATATATATATATTATATATATATATAATAAACTTTGATCAAGAAATTAATCTTTGACAGAAAATCCAACCAAATAGTAAATCATAAGATTATTTTAGTAATAGTAAGTATTAATGTGAATTTTGGTAGACTTCTAAGTAAATAAAGACTAAACTTGTTAGGAATTAATATCAAATTAAATTAACTCAACGAATATGTAAGATGATTTTACATGAAATGAGAGATTAATCATAGAAATCTGTAAATATAATGAATGTGGTCTATTCATAGTTTTGTCACAAATCGATAAATTTAAAAATTTTTGCAGGGATACTTAGTAAATTATTTAAAATGACATCTCAGGTTATGCTTTTGTTAGAGCACCGAGTTTTAATAGAAGAACTATGAAATCAATTCTAAAAAATATATTAGCTAATTCACGTAACTATGAATGTGAAAAAAGTTTGTCAAACATAAAACAACGTTCTAACCTCCAGTTATTTTTATGTTTGATGTTTTTGTAAAAGACTGCAGTTTGTGATTTTAGTTTATTTACTTTAGGGCTTGCTTATGATTTAATTTTTGTTATTGATAACAGTTTTTTTTAGTGAAAAAATAACAAGAAGAAAAAAAAAAGAATAAAAAAAATTACTGAATATCAATTAACAGAATAACAATATTATAATTTCCTTTTGATTAAGCATTTATTTTAAGAACACTTTATGAAAAAGAAATATTATTAGTGTCCCATTTTTTGGTTGTGCCACTCAGAGCTTTCCACCATTCTTCCCATTTGCATGGTGACGCTCTTATGCGTCACACAAAATCCTATGTAATCAATACCATAAAAAGTAATCATAAATTGCTGTATTTTATTATTAGAAAGGTACTCTAAAAGAAGCAGAGCGCTCCATAGAAATCCTTTGAGTACGTAGATAAACGTAAAGGAAAAAAATCCGTAAAATAAAAGCAGCATTATTTTATAATTGATCCATCAAAGTTATTGTGAGTTAAATTAACATTTTTAATTGCACTCTTCAACATTTATATTATAAGTTATATTATTCTCAGAAATGATATATATATATATATATATATATACCTGCCATTTAAACTATTTCATTCTTTAAAATTACATTAATAAAGTTATCAACAGATGTAAAGTCACAATTTAGCTTTAAGTTGTTATCAAAATTAGATATAAAACTAAATTATGCGATTTTAAAAGACAATACCTAAATGGTTTTCAATAAAATTATTTTTAAAAAAATGGTAAAAATTAAAAAAAAATTCTGATTCATATGCAATAACTTTAAATGTATTTCAAAAATGATCAAGTCTCATTCAATGATATTGGGTTCAGTCAAAGGATTCATTACCAAATACGCCTTCATTTCAAATGTTGTTGTTGTTTCTAATGTTGTTGTTGTTCTTAATGTTAAAATGTTGTTGTTGTTTCTTGGAATCGCCAAGCCCGCACGTCAGAGAGAGAGCGTCTTCCGTTTTTGAATAGAGCACCCTCATCGAAGGTAGAAGTACGACTTTTGGTCATAGATGGCAGCACCTTCTGAATCTTCGAATTTAGAGATTGAAACCAGAGAATACCCATAGCCTGGTTCCAACCACCCCCAGAGGTATTAATTTGTAATGGGAAAATAGAGGACATTGCAACCCGACATATTTTACGTGCCCCACTCACCATTAGTGAACACGACGGATCTTCGGTGAACCCGGGATACGAACTTACCACCTTTTGATAACGAGAACGACGCCCTAACAAACCAGGTCACCACTGCCTCAAATTTAAATATTCATATTGTTCAAAGAAAATGTCATAATTCAACATAAATTCTACTAAAATTAGGTTATTTTGTCAATTCTATTTTATTGTTTATATATGGGTAATGACTGTTCATCAAACAAAAACTTAATTGGTGATTGGAAGCATTGGCATTAAAATGTGAATAGCTGTAACATGATATCAGCAATATCTTTGAACTTCGTGAATGCTAAAAATTTTTAATTCACATTCATGCTTTGCGGACTAATTCAACTTACATTATATCACCTATTTATTTTTACCATTTCAGAACAATTTCTTACAAGATGCGAAAAAAAACTGAGCATAATGAAGTAAACGGAATAATAACAGAAGATGAATCGAAATAACAATATTCATTACCTCAATACATGTTCAGACTATTAAAACCATTCAGTGTCTTATCATTTGCTCAAAATTTCTTGATTAACATATTGATAAATTATTCTTACGGGAAAAATGTAATTACTGTTTAACTATTTTTGATCTTTTAATCTTTGAAATTATTGTCTGAGCAATACTATTTCTGTGAAAAGCGGTTTTCAGAGCCAAGAAATAAGCATGTGAAATCTACTGCAAGTTGGCAACAATTGGTGATTTTTTGGCGAGGGAACCAACCCAATTACCATGGGCTTACTATGGGAATATACTAGAAACTGCCAAGGAGAGAGGAATTACTGAAGTATATAAATATCGGGTTCAGCCAAGCGATGAGTCAGTTGAAAGTCGATCAGTTAGATACTTGAGTTTCTAACTCTGAAAGTTGCTCTTGTTGAATGTTGTTGTTATTGTTTTTTTTAATGGCACTTGGCAATGCCAAGCCCTCCCGTCAAGGCTAGGTGAATGAAGCCAGAGAAAAAGAGCATTTTCCGTTTTTGAATAGAGCACCCTCATACGAAGGTGGGAATGCTACTTTTGGCTTATAGATGGCAGCACATTCTGAATCTTCCAATTTAGACATTAAAACCAGAGAAGACTTATAGTCTGGCTCCAACCAACTACAACAGAGCTACAACAACTTGAGGTATTCATTTGGAATTGGAACATGGAAGACATTGCGACCCGACATATTTTACGTGCCCCAGTCGCCATTAGTGAGCACGACGGATCTTCGGCTAAGCCGGGATTCGAACTCACCACCTTTTGGTAACAAGAACGACGCCCTAACGAACCAGACCATCGCGGAATTTTTTAAATGTTCTGTATTATAGGTTTTCTAACTTGTGTAAAAGCTTCAAGCGGAAATAATTAACTTGTTGTGGCTTATCCTCGAGACGTCTGACGAAATCCATCTGACCGTTGACCGTAAGGAAGTCAAGGACAAGAAGGGAGGACGGATAATTGTCCACTATGGAAAGTCCCAAACAGTCCAGGATATACTCAGCAGAAGCTTGCTGACCTTGACATTATGAGCAGGCTGCAAATTTTCTTCCGGTCTCGAAAATGAGAGATTTTTAGTATGATAATGAGTTTTAGTATGATAATGTGTTCTTAGTATGATGATAAGAGATTCCGTCCATAATTACAAATGATCTCTAAAGATGAATTCTGTGTGACAATGCAGTGTTACCACTAATCACTGCATAGTGTTGATCATTCACTTCGTTGTTATTATTTTTATTATGATTATCGATAGCATTACATGAAAAAGATATAAAATAAGATCATATCCTTTAAATTACTCCCCAGTGAGCAAAAACTTATAATCATGATGTGTAAAAAGCTGACACAATATAAAAGTGACACAATATTAATTATCTGTCTCGAGTTCTACACATCTATTCAGTGACTCACCATTTTCCAAAGATTTCAATTAAAGTGTTGGTATATCTCATCAGGAATACATGGAATATACCTATAACAAAGTAATAAATATATTTTTTGCAAAATAAATATATTTGTATACATATAAACTGAATTGTTAAATTCTTTTTTACAAAACTAGTTGAAAGAGTAAAAAAGTTGAGAAAATATTGACCTAGCTTAGAGAGATATTTATAGAAATTACACGAAATAAAATACCCTTTTATTTTCGAATTTATTTCAAAGTTTACAAAATATCTTGAAAGGTTGGAATTAAAGAAATTTTTAAGAAATAGTATTTACCACTCATGTTTTACAATGACTTATATATTCTCTCTCTATGTTTAATTATAAATATTATAAGGAAAGAACAGTTTTATATATACACTACTGGCCATTAAAATTGCTGCACCAAGAAGGTGACATGCTACAGACGTGAAATTTATACGAAAGGAAGAAGGTGCTGTGATATGCAAATGATTAGCTTTTCAGCGCATTCAGGCAAAGCAGGCGCCAGTAGCGACACCTACATTGTGTTTAAATGAGGAAATTGCTCAGCCGGTTCCTCATACACAAATTGCATTTGAACATTGTTGCCTGGTGAAAAGTTGTTGTGATGCCTCGTGTAAGAAGGAGAAATGCGTACCAGCAAGTTTCTGACTTTTATAAAGATCGAATTGTAGAGTACCGGAATTGCGGTTTATCTCATCGCAGTATTGCTGCTCGCGTCGGTCGAGATCCAATGGCTGTTAGCAGAATATGGAATCGATGGGTTCAGGACGGTAATACGGAACGCCATGCGGGATCTCAACGGCCACCTATCACTAGCAGCCGAGAAGACAGGCATATTATCCGCATGGCCGCAATGGATCGCGCAACCACGTCACGAGTCATGCGTGAAGAAACGGGGTCGTTTCGAAGACAACAAGTGTCTGCACGAACAGTTCGACGACGTTTGCAGCAGCATGGACTCTCAGCTCGCAGACTATGGCTGCGGCTTCACTTGACGCTGCGTCATAGACAAGAGCGCCTTCAATGGTGTGATCAACGACGAACTTGGGCGCACGAATGGCAAGACGTCATTTTTTCAGATGAATCCAGGTTCTGTGTACAGCATCACGATGGTCGCATTCGTGTTTGGTGGCATCGTGGTTAACGCCCACTAGCAGAGTGCATTCATCATCGTCATACTGGCCCATCACTTGGCGTGATGGTATGGGGTGCCATTGGATACACGTCTCGGTCACCTCTTGTTCGCATTGACGGTGCTTTGAACAGTGCACGTTACATTTCTGGTGTGTTACGACCCGTGGCTCTACCCTTTATTCGAGCCCTGCGAAACCCTACGTTTCAGCAGGATAATGCCCGACCGCATGTTGCCGCTATTGTACGGACCTTCCTTGATACGGAACATGTTCGGCTTTTGCCCGGGCCAGCACGTTCTCCAGATCTTTCACCAATAGGAAACGTCTGGTCAATGGTTGCCGAGCGACTGGCTCGTCACCAAACGCCAGTCACTACGGTTGATGAACTGTGGCATCGTGTTGAAGCTGCATGGGCATCTGTACCTGTACATGCGATCCAATCTCTGTTTGACTCAATGCCCAGGCGTATAACTGCTGTTATTACTGCCAGAGGTGGTTGTTCTGGGTACTGATTTGTCAGGATCTATCCAGCCAAATTTGTTGAAAATTTAATCACTTGTTATTTCTAGTATAATATATTTGTCTAATAAATATCATTTTGTTATCTGCATTTCTTCCTAGTGTAGCAATTTTAATGGCCAGTAGTGTATAATAGTTTGAATAATATTAGTACATTATTTTTATTGTTATACAAAAAATATTTTGCCAATTATTTTGAAACATAATAAACAACTGGACACATAAAAAAAATAAAATCTTATTGACAATACAATTAGTCGAGATATAAAGATGAGTTTAAATGAAAAGCGGTTACAAAATTACAAAAAAAAAAAAAAAAAAAAAAAAAAAAAGAAAGAAAAAAAGTGCAAATTTGTTTAGAAAATGGAATAAAGAAAATAAAACATCTCTTTATTCCTTTAATTTTCCCCAAGAAATAAAAAAAATTCCGTTTCATCATAAAAATTGCTTACGGAGCTAAATACCTTTAATTTATTTTGGAATCAACAATTTCTAAAAAAATATTTTTATGTGTTTGGAAAATCCAGAATCAAAAGCGGAAAATAAAAATTTTAGCATTGCTCATTTTTTTTCCCGATAAATTTACCCTGTAACCTCTATCTAAGTTTGTAAATTTTTCGTGTTTGTATTGACTGTTGAGTAAATATATTCATCGATTTACCGATTTACATTGAGGTCAATGCTCTATTTCCATAAATTCGGAAGGAGGTCTTTTGAAGAAAACAATAGTTTGCGTTGCTAGTTTAGATAATCGAATAGTTAAATAATCAGATAATAGTAAAAATAAATCGCTGAAAAAGGGAAAAAGGAATGATGAAAAAAGGAGATATAAATTCATTTGAGAGTATCTTAAGTCCTTAAATTGAATAGTTTTTATATTACTGGATAAGAGAGGTTGAATAACAATGAAAACAAGAGATATATGAAACAAATGATTTTCATATGCTCTATAATTTTAAAATTCATTTAATTTATTATTTAAATGAAAGGATTCCCTTTAGATGCTAACAGCCTCCTCCAATCCATATTGTTTATTTTATTCAAAATTTCTGTATATTTTAGTATTTTTACAAATTATATTTTTTAATTTCGGTATTTTAAAAATAATTTCAATTGATATTTTACGCACGATTATCAAAACATGCTATTTTAATAAAGAAGTTATAATTCTTAGTAATTTAATAAATATTAAGTACTTTTTGATTAGTTTATTTCCAAAATCATTTTAAAAGAAAACTTTTGGGGACTTGAATCTACATGTTAGAGTTATCTTAAATAGACGACATTAGTTGTGACGTCATATCCAGCAACTGTTTCCAAACATTTACTGTTAAGCGCCATTTATCATTGAAACTGCCATAGACTTCGGTGATAGATTTTCAAATTGTTATTTTTGAAATTGATATTCATTATTTAAGGATGACGTGTTTGCTAAAACTTTTAACCTTTTGTTTGCTTAACCTTTGATTCTCGCCAAATTGTAGTCACAGTTAATCACCAAGCTGGGCAAAATCCAATCGTATTTTGGTTGAAACAGTACAATTTATTGTTCTGTGCCAACAAAAATCGCCAATAAAATCGATAGCCAAACAAAAATCTCCAAGTTTGTCAAGAAGGCACTCTTAAATACAATAATAAACAAATGTTTACATTGTATTTGTTTGGAAACAGTTGTGGATATGACGTCACACTAATGTCGTCAATAAATTAAAAAATACGCATCATATATTGATTGCAATAAAAATTCACGCAAAATAACTTTTATTTAGAGTATGAAAAATGAAATTTTATTTCGCAAGAAAAAAGGTGGGCTTATAGTTGAATAGTCTGACTCCTGAAGACCGAGGGAAACATATTTCTGACTATCATATATCATCTAGATTTAACAATTAAAGCTATCCTGATTAGAAGGTTTTCTTATTTTCTGTCTTAGGTCTACCAGCGAGAGTATGCTACAACATGCATTCATGACAATCGGGCTAATGTCATTTTTTTCGTGTTGTGTAACAATTTGAAAAAAAAGATACTGCCCAGATGTTAAGCTCGTCAATTAGCCATTTGTCAAAATAAAACAAGGTTGGCAGTATTTTGAAACTTTAAAACTGTACTGCCAACAACATTGTAAATAAATCTATTTTTCAGATAAAAGTTTGGTGCTAATAGAAAATCATTTTAATTTAATTAGCTTTAAACAATACAGATTACTCATCTTAAAATTAAATCTAAGATTAAGAAGGTAAGAGAATGTACATATTATAACTTAGTTTTTAGATTTCTTAGAAATTTAATTCAATAATTTCAGATGAAAACAAAATCAGGCTGTATCCCAGTGTACGGTACGCTATTTTTATACAATTAATATAATTATACAATATACAATTAATTTAATTATATAATATAAAATTATATTATTTTATAGAAATAATATAATTTTATACAATATTGTATACAATTAATTAATAATTGCGTTAATCTGCGCTTTAGGTCCCCTACTGCGCCAACTTGGCGATAAATGCACCAAGCGTGGTAAACCGGACGTTTTTATACCCAATGAGCTCTTTATGGCAACCTCCGTAGGAAATAATTTGCGTTTTTTCGCGCATGCTCATTAATTGGATTTTTTCTTTTAGCATTTTCATTGGTCGTTAATTAGTTTCAGTTTGAAAAATCTGTCATTTTCATTGGTTGCTGATTAGTTAAAAATCGTATTCCATTATCGCCATGGCAACAGCGTTTTTGAAAACCCGCCAAGTACGGGACCCACAGTACACTTTCGCCAAGTTGGCAGAGTAGGGGACCTAAAGCACATTTTCACCAATAATTGTATATATGCGTACCGTTGTATATATGCGTATCATACAAGGAGCGTACCGTTCACTGGGAATTAACCACAAAATCAGTTTAAAAAATTTAAACGAAAAATGCTTATGATGTTTTTAATGAGTAAAGTTTACTTTACGGTACCCTTTGATTTTTCGGCTATTTTTTGACGCCAAGATAGGCACTAAAATGGTAATAACAAAATGACTACCCTAAAACCAGGTTAGTTAAAACGTTGAGAATGTCAAGGTTTCCAGAAATTATATTTTATCGCAGACATTTATCGCCAAATGTTTTGCGAAACAAAGGGGTATTCTAATTTACATTTTACCAGTCTTAAACTTATGCCTTATAAAACTAAATTAAACAATGTAGTTACAGTATCATTTGTGGGTGGCCAAAGAAATGTTGCTAAGCTTACGTAATTATACATAAAGAGAATTTTTTATATGTATTTTTTCCATAGAAAAGCACGAAAACCCAACAAGCGTCAACAGAAATTTCAAGGATTAAGTTTTCCAATTATTAATAATTATTTGAAATAAGAATAGGTATTATTTATTTTCTCACAAAGTTAAGGTGCAAAATATTCTCATCCATTTCAAGATAATGAAAAATCCAAATGTTAATAGAATGAGAGGGTAAAAAGTTACTGTACGGTCTTTCTTTCGACTTTTTCAAAAAGTTGCCAAAAATTTCGCCGGCCTCGCCAATCTGCACAAGCGAGGTCTGAAAATAAACAGAATATTCAATTTGCATTGGTCGGAATCCCTCATCTGTGATTGGTCAGAATTGGTTAGGTTGTCAGAAAATGTTATTTATTGCCAACTTTGAAATATCGTGCCAAGAGCGACCGTACAGTAAATCTTAATCGAATGAGAGAAACAGTCAAAAATTCAAAAAGCATTGCCTGAAAGTTACTTCGTTGTTTTATTTAACGTACATGAACTTCAACTTTAGGTAGCGAAGTAAATAGTTCATACATGAGATACATTTTTTATTTAAGTAGTATTTCAAATTTGTAATAAAGTAATTAACTATTTCCAAAATGATTACTGTGCTATGTAGATACCTCACCAAATCTAATTTGGACCCACTCTATTGTCAAGAGAGATAAACCTGAGAAGGGATTTGCGTTAATCTGTGCTTTAGGTACCCTACTCTGCCAACTTGGCGAAAAATGCACCAAGCGTGGTAAACCGGACGTTTTTATACCTAATGAGCTCTTTATGGCAACCTTCGGAGGAAATAATTTGCGCTTTTTTGCGCATGCTCATTAATTGGGTTTTTTTCTTTTAGCATTTTCATTGGTCGTTAATTAGTTTCAGTTTGAAAAATCGGTAATTTTCATTGGTTGCTAATTTGCTTAAATCCGTTAAAAATCGTATTCCATTATCGACATGGCAACAGCATTTTTGAAAACCCGCCAAGTACGGGACAAACAGCACACTTTCACCAAGTTGGCAGAGTAGGGGACCTAAAGCGCATTTTCACTGGGATTTGATTAACCATTATGAGCGGGTGATAATGTTGAAATATAAAATATTCGGGTAAAGCTTATACTTTAAAGTGCCTTTTGATTTTTTGGCTCCAAGGTAGGCGCCAAAATCTTAGCAATAAAATCTCAACACTAAAACTTCATTAGTTAAATCGTTGAAAATACCACGGTTACCAGAAATTAAATTTAATCGCCAATATTTATCGTTACATTTTTCGAGAAGCGGGGTATCCTAAAGTGCTTTTTACCCAAAGATTCTAGTATACCTTATCCTTTATTGTTTCACCAAAACACGATCAGTTGCTGTGGTTTCTTAAATTAAATTAACTTTTTTATTAGCCTTATAAAATATTACATTTTCTTCATGAATATAAATACATTATCACTATTCTTAGTTAAAAATAGCATAAATTTAGAAATTTTGGGACAAACTATTTTAATTATTATAACAAAGAAAAATAAAAGGTAATGTGTACCATTTATTCTTAATTTTAAGAATCTTAGCACGTTTTATTACAACTCATTTTAAAACAATAAATTTAAATGAGATGAAAATTTAAACTCTATTTATAGTTACTTCATTTTAGAGAAATATTAATTTTCTTATTTATGTAAATCCAAAATAAAATTAAAATATTGCATGATATTTTACAAGTTTGTTATTATAATGCATTTATGTCAAATTTTTATTTTAAAATTTGGAAACTAGAGCTGCTAAAGAATACTTTAACTATAAAGATTCAACAAAGAATATTTTTACACTTGGAAATAGCGTAAAAAAATTTAAGGTTTTGTGGATATTTTTAAAATAGCTTACGTTTATCCGTGAATACCTTGATTTTTTTTTATTTATCAAAAATACCTTACATTATCAAAGAAAGAGACAAGAATCAGGTTTCTTAAATTCTAAAGTTGAGTGATTTTCAGTGTAAAATAAATGATTGCACCAAGCGATGCAGAGAAGAGTTGCTGGGTCAACGAACTTTGTATAAAAAGGTTTCTCTAGTGCTAGTAATTGCTTTATATTCGTCTTTAGAATTTTCTTGTGCTCTAATAATTCTATTCATGGACTCGAAAATACACTGGCTGCAATAAAAAAATTTAATTTATTCAATTTAACTTGAATTCCGGTAGTGGAAAAATTGTCCTTTGCGAAACGGAGAAGAAAAAATAAGAATCAATGAAGTAATGTCACATACAGGAGTAAAAATAATTTTCGCTTTGTATATATTAAACAAATAAAAGTTGAAGTGTTTTAAGAGACGAAAATAAGTAATATTATAATCGATGGTAATTTTTAATTTTTTTTATAAACATATTTATTTTCCTATACAGATTTTTTGTTGTCATTTTGGGGAGAAAAAAAATAAATAAAATAAAATAAAAAAACTGGATAGAAATTATTAATGGTTTAGAAATATCATTTGTCACTTAAAAAATAAACATTTACCAAAAAAATAAGATGAGCTTAAATAAATAATTTCAGAATTTTAGCAAAATAAATCATTGCAAAATGTATGATTTGAAGAATATAAATATTTTGCATGAGTTACCGATTATCGTTATCAATATTTGTTGCCATTTTAAGAATACTTTTTATGCTATTTGAGAGTAAAAAAAAAAAAAAAAAAAATCAACAGATGTTTAATATATACACAAACACTATAATCACATTGCATCTATTTTCGTATATATCCTCTTTATTATCAAAACAGCATTTTCACAAAAAAATTCTTTTTAAAATTAGTTTGATTTTAAAATTAATTTGTGGTTTCTGCGTTTATAATTTCCCTTGCCCGGTGGGAATGAAGTTTATAATGAAAAAACAATTAGTTTGTTTTATATAACTATGATTATTATTTTTAGAAGTATTCTTCTAAAAATTTTACCTTAAGGATATGCAATTTTTACTCATTATTGTTTAAAATTTTAAAACTTGTATTCTACATAATAGATGAAAAATTAATATTTATCAAAAACTTTTCCTGAGTGTTTACTGCAAAAAATACTAAAAAAAATTGAAGCATACAGATAAACCCTTTTATTATCAGTCATCAATCAATCTGAAGTTTTCCTATTCATTAGATACCAATTAATATTTATAAACAACTTTCCATTTGAATGATATTTTTACAAATGAGAAACATGTCCTCATTCCATTCCATTCAATCATGGTTAAGAATTTTAATGCTTACCAAATATTTTGTCATTACCCAGCAAATAGTAAAAAAAAAATTAATTGAAATTCCTTATTATTCTTGCAATATTTGAATGAAATTCCAATTTAAGTATATGTCATTATGAAAATTTATTGTTCACAGAACAGCAATTTGATTCTCTTTGCATATTAAAAAATATTTTTATTATTAATAATACGTGTTTAAAGAATATAAAAGTGTTATTTGCCTTTATATAACTGAAAAATATTTATCATTTTTTATATTATTTATTAATGTTAAATAGTGAAAATGAAATATATATCTTTAATTTAATTTCTTATAAAAATGGAAATAGTTTTACTTGGAGATTTTTTATATCTACCGTTATTTCTGATGTTTATGCTTCAGGCAACAGAGTTTGTTTGAGGTATAAATTTCATTCCTACTTCCATGGAATGTTGTATTTCCTAATATGACGTAAAATTGGCATCACCTAGAAAAAATCAACATAAAATGCATTAAACAAGCGATATAATTTCTCGAACAATGTTACAAAAATCGTATTAGCATTTATCTTTTCATATTCATATGCAACTATGGTATTAAATGATACTAATGCGAAATGTCATGCTGAAGAAGACCCTTCTTAAGATCTATATCTGAAAAAAAATTTTGCTTTGCTGTAGTCATTAAGACCAAAGTTTACTTTGGTAGAGTCACAGTGTCTATTTGGCAAGCGAATCAACTACCAATGCTAAAAGAGTAATATTTCCGGAAAACATGAAATCCATGGAGAAAGTAGAACCTAAATGGCATTGTAGAAGAGTCTATGAAATAAGTAGACGAGGAAATGATATTCCTGGTATACACCAACTTATCGGAATCTGAAACCGAGAACATTCCACGTAAAACAAATAGGTCTATTGTACTTCAACGTACGTTCTTTGTATGATTCACCGTGGTCCACTAGACATCTACTAGATGTCCATAAATGATCCAGTAAACCATCCACTGACAATCCAGAAGGCGTCCAATGGATGCCTATTAATCGTCCACCGATAATCACTGGTGGATGTGACGTCACATTACATTAGTAGTTACATCATGATTCTGATATGGTAGAATGGGCATGAGCTTCGAATCATTTACAAGTATTTTTTATGAATGGCCATTTCTCATGTAGTAAATTTGCTAGCATTTTTTATTAATGGCCATTTTTTGTGCTCGCAAATGTTTTGATAATCAATTTTAAATTTCGTATTCAACTGTATTAGCTAAATATTATTTAAAATTGATAAAAAAATAATTTTCAATTTGCTTGGTTTTATTTTTACAAAATATTAAACATAATTTAATTTTACAATTTACTAGCATTTAAACGTTGTTATAGTTGTCTTTACACACTGAATCTCAATTAGGTGGGGAGTCCGACTTCAATACACATATATGCCTTAGATACTTTTTTACAAGGTAGGCCACCATTCACAATCCATTTATACAAAGAAAGAACAAAAACAGGACAGAGAGAAAGTACATCCATGCCCGAACCGAGATTCGAAACCAAGACCTCCCCATCTGCAGTCAGATACATTGACCACTAGATTGTGTCAGTGATGCAGATAACTCATTTAGTTCCTACTATAGAAATTAAATTATATTACTACTATAGATAATTAAAATTGTAACAGCTGGTGACTTACATTAAGGTAGGAGAATTTAAAGAAACCTGGCGAAACTAACATAAATGCTAAACAAGAGTTCTTGTTCTAAACTACTCTTTCGGTAAATAATTCGAAATTCATTGAATAATTTATTAAGCTTTAGATGTATTAAAAAATAAATTTACCCCAGAAGAAATATCAATGTTGCATGTTAATCGTAAATCGAATTTCAAACGATTTTTCACAAATAATATAGTTATAATATTTTAAGTTGTTAAATTTTGCATGTTACGAAAACTTAAAATAAACATCCATATTATATTCATAATGAATAACCAGTAGACCTCTATTTTTAATCTACATTCATCCATGAATTAAGGCTCATAAGGTGAAATCTAATAGACATCTACTGGGCGTCAATACTAGTCTACCAGCAAACATCCACAGAATAGTCTTTCATGGATGTCCAGCAGACGTTTATTTACCATCCATGACGTCTACTGGATTCGATGGCTCTTTCATGGGCGTACTTTAGACGTACTTGGTCGTGTGATATCACAACTGTAAACATAGATTAATGTTGCATCGGTGCAAAAAAGGAGATTGTTTGAAATTGCCATAGACGACATTAGTTGTGACGTCATATCCAGCAATTTGTTTCCAAACATTTGCTGTTAAGCGCCATTTATCATTGAAACTGCCATAGACTTCGGTGATAGATTTTTAAATTGTTATTTTTCAAATTGATATTCATTATTTAAGGATAACGTGTTTGCTAAAACTTTTAACCTTTTGTTTGCTTAACCTTTGATTCTCGCCAAATTGTAGTCACAGTTAATCACCAAGCTGGGCAAAATCCAATCGTATTCTGGTAGATGGCACTCTTAAATACAATATTAAACAAATGTTTACATTGTATTTGTTTGGAAACAGTTGTGGATATTAAGTAACACCAATGTCGTCAATTGGTTGATTGTTTTCCCCGCGTGCATTATTGTGATATTACGCCCTTATAAGTCAAAATTCCTGATAAGAAAATCCAACCTCAAGGAAATTAATCGGACTGAAACTCTATTAGTTACTAATATGACAATCTACGTATGTAGCGAAGGTCATTGTCTTCTAATCAAGTATTTACACTAATCAAATTGCAAAATACATTTCAACCCGCTTTAAAACTGCCACAGACAAACATTCAGGAAACTTAGTTTCTTGGTGTATCAAACTTATTTTCTTGGATTGCTTTGGGAGTAGACACCAAGAGGTTCATCCATAAAATAAAAACCAATTAATTTTAAAAAGTGAAAAATTATTGAAAAAAATACAATGTTTTGTAACATACATAAGCTTCCTTTACTGTCTTGTAAAACCAACTTCTACATTTGAGCTTCTCGAATTTGCTCACGAGCTTCAGAATTTCTAAATAATACTTTTCTGCTGTTAATTCATTTGATCAAGTGGTCTGTGTATTTCCAAATCTTTCATCACATCTAAAATGTCCATTGCTCAGAAGTGCTTTTTGACCACATATTACAGAACTTGATATTTCTACCACCTGAGCTAGAGAGCCACTGCAATTTATGTTAAAAGCAGTAACGATCGACGCAAATACTGTGAGACACTCTAAAAGAGAATTTTATGAGGTTCTAGGAAAATTACGGTGAGTCAGCCAGAACAAAAGATCAGGAATGCTTTTTGGTAAAATTGGATTTCTTCAGACTTTCTACCTATTCTCGCATTGATGCTGCAACGCAAGAATTGTTAAATTAGTTCAGAAGAAAATTTTTATATAACCCAAGCCTTGTTTCAAGCAATTTCTTAATTTTATCTGATTTGAAAGAATTCCCAAAGGAATAGTGAGAAAATACGCTTGGTTTAGTGAATCAGAAAATTACATAGCATAAAAATTTCGCAACTCATGATCACGTCCAAATACATCGAAAATGAAAAGCGGGACAATTTATCCTGTTTTTCAATGGTGGTTTAATACTTGTAAAACTTGATAAGTTAGGTATAAATTTTAAAGATTCTTACAATAAATCTTTCATAAAATTAATATATTAGTTTGGGGAAAAAGTAATCCATTATTTTTTAGGTAGACGTCTGTAGTGATCGTATCTCGTGAGGTATCTATCAAACAATTTCATATTTATGCTCGTTGGAAAGGTGACATTCGACACTAAAATATCCTCTTGCGGTTTTTTGTTTGATTCATTCAGTTATGAGTTCAAGGTTTTAAAAATGGAAGACAACAAACAGAAAATTCGATACATTTTCGTTTTTCTCTTGTAACGGCGAAAAAGATAGCCGGGTGGCTAAAATTGTGAAATGTGTTTATCGTCCTATATAAAACTGTAACAACCAGTTACGTACAATTTTTGTTTCGTCGATTCCGTTCGGGTATTTTTGATGTTAGAGATGCACCTCGCATGTGGATACAGCATCGTCGAAAATGTCTATAAAATATCAAAAATGATCGAAGTTAACCGCATGTCAGCAGTCGTAACGCGCAAGACCTAAAAATCTACATGAAAGCTGTTTTAAACCTTTTTACAAAGTGAATCCAAAAGAAGTTACATAAAGTTCACGTAAAAATAATGGATTTCTTTTTCCCCAATCTAATATTATATATCGTGTAAAAATTAAAATTACTCTAACTTATATATCGTGTAATGTAAAACTTAAAATTATATATATATATTATAACTTATATATCGTGAAATGTTAAACTTTGGCATCAGGTTTCGCAATACCCTAGCACATTTAATATAAAGTGTAACCGTTGTTTTTCAAAACGCCAAACAATAATCTGCATCTCCCGTTTGTTTGGAATGGAGAACAACGTTACATTGTTTTATTGCATGTGCTCGTTATGGAATAAAATATGTCAAACTGAAAAAAATTATAAATGCCACCGTATTAGCTGAAAAACTTTGCCAAGGGAATACGATTTGAAATAATCAATGAGTGTTGAATAGATTACCTTTCCTATCCTTTGAGTCTTTTATTTATATTTTATTGAACATTTATCTGAATTTACTAGATTATAATTATAATTGTTTAATAATTTATGTTCTTTTTATCCTTTCACTTAAATTTGAAATCACGTAACCTATTTCAATAGAACTATGAAGGTTGTCAAAAATGAATTATTAATCACATACGTTATTTCAGATGGAACATGAAGATTGCGAAGAAGATTTTTACGAAGAAGAAACTTCCAAGGTGATGAATCACATTAATCCGGAAAGAAAATTTCTGGAAAACAAACTATGCAAACAAATGTCACACAATTTATGTACTTTTGTGTTTACTTTCAATTGAGGGTTTATTTCTTTTTCTACAGATTATCTACAGAAAGCGGTCATCGGGTTCCCGTACCAATTTAAATGAATTTGATGAGGAATACATTTCTACAAGAGATCAAGCTGAAAGATCAACAGACGAGAAAACCGACCAACAAAGGGAGGAGGGGGCTTTCCAGGACGAGTATCGTGAAAGATGCGATTACTTCGAAGACAGCGCCACAGGACGACAAACCGCTAAAGGTGGGAGAGTGAGAGACGTAGCCGATCAGGTGATGAAAGGCCAGCACGTGCATGACTCGTGGTCTGAATCGGCCATGCCCACAACCGAGCGAATGAAGCAGGGGATGAAGGATTGGTCTGAGAGGGCGAGGGAAGCTGTTCAGAAGAAACCAAAAGGGTTCATGGAAAAGGGTGGTGAAGCAGTCACTGACGGAGAATCCTATTATGCTGTGGCTAAGTGGGAGGTATTCACGTATGATCTTTATTTTTTTAATATTTAATGAAACTCATAATTGAATTTTAGTTCTAGTGGAAACCAACTGTGGATGGATTGATGATTCTCTTGTAACTCGTTATCTTGACTCAAATTGCAGAATTCCCTTTAGCTTTTCATGTATGTAGAATATTTGAGAAATGTAGTTTTTTTTGCAACCCTTTAAAAAGACGAGCATGTATCATTGAATGATATATGTTAAATTAGACGGTCACATAACACAGAATCACTGTGATCTCTAAAGTTTCAAACTTGGTGTTTTCGGTCTCGTGATTATTGTTTTAAGATAATTACTTTTACATATTTGATCCACTCCAGATAGGGACACCCGAGGCGAGAAGGTCACTCCATCATTCCTAGTTAAAACTAACAGCATGGAGCTAAAACATATGATGCTCCAGTCCTCGGACGACAGAAACTACTTTTTACTCCCATAAAAGAACAAG
>JAPDSC010141054.1:0-74055 GCA_026290005.1 Latrodectus geometricus
TTTTTTTTTCTTTTGAATTTTTTCGTCGAATTCTATCCAAAAGTGCATTTAAGTTATGTAAATTAAATCCTTTTCTGTTAGTTCGCCGAATTTTATATTCTGTCGAGTTTTTTTTATCGAATCCTATCAGAAGGGGCATATAATCTATGTAAACAAAATTCTTAATTTGTTAGTTCACCGAATTTTTTTCTTTCGAGTTTTTCGTCGAATTCTATCAGAAATTGAGTTTAACCTTTGTAAATTTTTGTATTTAACCTACAAAATCTCTATTCTGTTAGTTAACCGAATTTTATTCTTTCGAATTTTTGTTGAATTCTATCAGAAAGGACATTTTAATCTATGTAAAGAAAATTCTTATTCTGTTAGTTCGCCGAATTTTTTTTTTTTTTTTCGAGTTTTTCGTCAAATTCTATCAGAAAGTGCATTCAACCTTTGTAAGTTTTTGTATTCTATCTACAAAATTTTTATTTTGTTAGTTCGTCGAATTTTTCTTTAGAATTTCTCATCGAATTTTTTTTTTCGAGTTTTTCATCGAATTCTATCAGAAAGTGCATTTAACCTTTGTAAATTTTAGTATTCAATCTACAAAATCTGTATTCTGTTAGTTCTCCAAATTTTTTCCTTTGAATTTTTCATCGAATTCTCAATCAAGGTAAGTGCATTTAACCTGTGTAAAATAAATCCTTTTGTGTTAGTTCGCCGAATTTTATTATTTCGAGTTTTTTGTAGAATTCTATCACAACGAACATTTAATCTATGTAAGCAAAATTTTCATTCTGTTAGTTCACCGAATACTTTTTCCTGTTTTAAACTGAGAACGGTATTATGGAGTGAAATGAAACTTACTCTAGGTTGTTAATTTTCAGCTAACTTAAAACATAAATTATGTTTTATTTTGAAATTTTGATACACGATTTGTAATTAACTTAACTCATTTAGGATTTGTAATCATCAGGATTTGTAATTAACTTAACTCATTAGAGATAATTTAAACTTACTGTAGAATTGCTCCTGACGTGATTTTCACAGCTCAGGAACTCTGCTCGCTTCGCTTCATTTTAAATATGCGTCTATGTTTCTTGCAGAGTGTAGAGGAAAGTGAGACAAAACTACCTTCGTTATTATTATTCAATCATTATTCCCAGTCATCAATGCATCAGAAAGAAACTACAGATAAGTTTCTTTCTGATGCATAAGAAAAGAAACTGCATCAGAAAGTTTTGCTTTACCGTCTGACTCCTTAAAAGTTCTAACTAGTTATATAAATATATATATATTACCCCAGAACTAAATTATTTCTATTTTTTTTTTTTTTTTTTTTTTTTTTTTTTTTTTTGAGACACGAAGGTCAGCTATCTAAAATACTTCCCCGATTTCCAAGGATTTTAATCCACACTTGGGAGATCTCTTGATCTAAAGAGATCATTCTTTTTTACAATAATTATTTCCGGTAAAGAAAATTATGCACCAAATTAAAAAAAAGCTGAGTATATTTCTTATGTAGGAAAATTATATATGAATTAAGTAAGCTTTATATATAATGTCTTATTACAATTATGTATTTTTGTTCATTATGAAATTGCTTTTTGTTAAAAAAAATTTAAACAAAAAATTGTTTTTGTTTAAAAATATCTATTTGTAAAAAAATTTTAAAACATTTAATATTCAATAAATAAATTTATTTTATTTAAAAGCTTACTCTTAGTAAACTATGCGAAGAATTTTTTATATAATAACTTACTTGTATCTGTAATATCATATTAGTTTTTCATAAATTGCAAAACACAAGATTAATAAATGCTACATCATTAACCATGAAAAAATTGAGGCTTTAAATGCTTAAAGCAATATAACCTTGTCATAGAGCTTCTCTTTAACACATCAATCGATAAAAAAACATGAGGTTTCTCATTCCAGAGTTTGTAATAGAAACTCTGCAAATTAATGATAACTTTTAGAGCTATTAATAATAAAAAATTTTTGTTAATTACATATATAATTAAGGAATGAAATTTTTAACTTTATATTTCCTTTTATTATTTAAACATCATTACACTTCATGTTTTTCTGGATTAACAACTAATTAAACAAATAAAAGTTTTTATTTTTCCACAAAATTATGGAAATTTTCAAAACATGAATAAGGACCTAATGGTTCATATATCTATTTAGATTAAAAACTATTCAAACTATTTAGATTAAATAACTACACTGTTGGCCACCCAAATAGCAACACTAAGAAAGACAAGATATATCACAACAAAATTTATTTTGTAGATAACATGTTGACCCAGTATAAAAAAATTAAATTTATAGACTTCGTAGAAGTGTGATTCCTGCCAAAATCAGTAGTCGCCATTGTTAGAGATCACCGTTGCCTCACGCCACGGCATTGGTTCAAAGCAGTGGTGTTGTGCTAATTTTTTTTTTTTTTTACCGGAAAGCGTATATATATTTATATAGACAGGGCCGATCGGGTAGGCGGCCGCTCTGTGCGGTCACATGTCCCAAATTTAACGACGGGGGATGGGGGGGTGATTTTCCATGATAATCCTGGCGGCGACGGTTTTTTTTTTTTTTTAGGTCTCATGTCCCATATTTGACGACGGGGGGGGGGTAATCTCCCCCCAATTTTCGCCTGTCGCCAGAATCAGCCCTGTATATAGCATAAAAAGGAAAGGAAACGAAAATCATTACGAAACCCATTTTGTGTATATATATATACATATATATATATATATGTTTATTACAATAATAGGAACGTTTAATAAAAATTAGTTAACAAATTATAAAATACGCATAGTAGATACTCAAACAATATTGCATAAATATTTTTAACAATACATGACACTAATGGTTTTTATAAAATATTCCAAATAGGATTATGTTCAGGATCTTGTGGTTGAATTTTCCTTGTTTTGTTGTCATCCGCTGAACGATGAGACCATAACCAAGTTTTTACATAATCATCTGGTTTAAATAATTGTTGTGGTGGGCCATTCATTTTTATAAATTAAAGATTTGCTAGATTTTCAATTCGTATTCTATTTCTTTGTTCATTTGAAATAATATTCATATTACTGAATCCGCGCTCACACTCTTCCGAACTGCAAGGTACAATATTTATGTATCGAATTAAGATTTCTACATCTTCAGGAATTACTTTGCCCCCAGTATCAATATAATCTCTCTAAACGCATTGATACATCGCATCGGTGATGTTAAATTAAATCTGGTGCATAATGACTGGATTTCATTTTCTCCATAGCCACTTTTTAATCGACACTTTGACTTAGGTAACGTAGGTAGCGTGCATAGAATATTTTGCTAACAGTAGTACTTATTAATCTTATTATTACATTGTATTGGTTCAGGTTCGGTTCAAACTCTTGTTTATAATAATACATATAAAAATTCGTCAAAAATTAGAAAAAAAAAATCAGCAATTCTTTTTAATTTTTTTTCTATACGTCAGCCAATTCTCGTTATCAAAAATCATCTTTAGTTCCGGAACGCGTTCCTGTCAAAAAAGGAAGTACCGGAACGACGTTCCGGAGCATTCCGGCTCGACAACACCACTGGTTCAAAGAAACTTTAGATGTGTTCTTAGAGTACAGCAGACCAAGCAGCTTCCACGAATTACCAAAGTTGATCTGGCGGAGCAGCTGGGGATATAATCTGGGTCCATCGTTAAGCAACCATGAACTGCATGTTTTCTGTCGGTGAAAGATCCAGAGAGTGAGCTGGCCAGGGAAGCATTTCTATCTGGCGATTGACAAAGAACCCAAGGACAATGCGTTTCACGTGTAGTCGCGCATTATCCTGTTGAAATATGGCTGTGGTCAAGCCAGGAAGGAATAGTGGCTCCAACGTGTAGCTCCAATATCTTCGCTGACATGTAGCGCTGTCTGTTCAAAGTACCGGTAATGTTTACTAGAGGAGTCTGAAAGTGATAGACCATAACACCCAGTGCAGGACCAGTGTAGTGATGCATAACGCAGCTGTTCAGCATCCTCTCTCCACGGTGTCTCCAGACTCGAATGCCACCATCGTAGTATTGCAGACAGAAGCGTCAGTAAAGACAGTTTCACTCCATTCCGCCGCCCTCACCCTTCTTTCATCGCATCATTGGGGTGGTGACGTCTGTGATTCTGCGTCAAGGGTAGACGAAGCAATGGATGTCTTGAGGACAGACCACTCAACTGTAAACGGCGTCGAATGGTACGCACAGACATTGGATGATGCGTTACAGACTGAATGTTCTGTGCTATGGTTCGTGATGTTGCTGAGTGATCCATCACTGCCATGCGCACAATTTGCATACCATCATGAGAAGTTGTGCACTGAAGCGGATGCAATCGAACACATCAGTCCGTCGTAGCCTCTTGCATTCAGCGATCACATATCCGTATTACAGTTGTCTGGTTATGTCCAACGTGACTACCAATTTCCCTGAAGGATAATCCACAATCTCGGTAGGCCACTATGCTTCCTGCGACGAGCTCGGATACTTGATGAAAAAATGAGTCGAGACATAATTGGTCGTTATTTTGAAAAAACCACAAGAAAAACACAATTGTCGAACTTCGTCGAAATCTCCAACCCTTGAATAGGGCTTTGAAGTGGCGCCCCAGGCACCCGTGATGTGCGTCTGCGCTGAAATTCTAATCATACGCATCATCACCTCCGATAATGCATGTTTTAAATTTCATGTTATTTGCATGCTTCCTTCAGGGTGTTGCATTTATGGAGGCCAGCAGTGTATTTAGTCGTGGTAGGGATCAATCCCAATGGCTTTCGTTCTGAAGAGTGAGATGTTTTACTACCAGGTGTGCTTTGAAGTACATATGTGTTGACTCAGGTTCATTATAGCCTGCTACGTGTATCCGACAAAAGTATTTATAAAAAGGCAATGTGCGGCAAGTTTTTTATATGGTCAGCTATCCGGTGATTAATCTTCAAATTTTAACATATAAAGAAAAATAATTGTTAATCTTCAACAAAAAATAAAAAATAAAAAAAAGACTTTTTAATAAATCTAATTTAAAAATTAAACATTTGTTAATTAATTACATTAAGGATTATCTGTGTACAAACATTAAGTTTGTTCTAACTGGACAGGATATTTTTTCCATATTATTTGAATTTGAAGATTATTGATAAATTTATTATAAGCTTATTTTCAGAAGATTATGTCCAAATTCATTTTGCATTGTTACTTTTTAATTTGTTGAGTTATAAAGGCTATCTTATTTTAAATTTATTTTTCTTATTCTATATAAAAGTTTAAGCAAATTATTATGCCAAGAAATGGTTTTATAACGTTTATCAGATTTTAAAACAGAAAGTGTCGATAAAAAAATTTCTCTCGTTTAAAAATATTTATATCTTATTTATTGCTACAAAGAATTTTTTTTTTTATTTTTATTCGCAAAGTTCATTTATTTCTTATCTTAATATTCATCCAATACAACGTAATGGTAATGCAATGTGCGAATTAATTATTTTTGTTGCACCTTCTGGGTACATTTGATGATTCGGGCGTCTCATCTGTTTACTTCAATACAATACGGTCTTCAAATAATTCACTGCTCAAAGGGTTAAGGTGCAAAAAAGCTGTTACCGGATCAACGAGTTTAAAAATTATTTTTTAACAGTTCATGATAAAATTTATTTTACAAACTAAAAGCAACAATTAGTTTTATTCTTTATAACAACTTGAAATAACCATATTTATTCAATAAAAAAAATCAAGCTGTATTTGAAGCATAGAGCAATTATTTTATTTTATTAAATGTTTTGAGCATTCATAAGAACATATTTCATTTCTTTAAATATTAATGCGTTAAATGTTAATAAAACAACCCATGAGTAATCATATATACATTCAAAATATCACATTATATAAAATTTATATTTTTCATACAATAGATAGCAAGTATATAAAATCACATACATAAAAATATAAGTAAAATAATTATAAGATGAGAAATAAAAAAATTATAATTTAACAAAGATCAAGGTAATTTAATTTATGTTCAAATCAATTCAATCTCAAATATTTTTTAAGGACTTAACATAAAAATATTTTATATTAATATCAAATAAATTAGACATTATTCTTATACAAAGAAAGATTATTTTTCAAATAATATGTAAAAGAATTATAAGTAATGTTTGGTGAATACAAATTTAAGTAAAATAATTGCATAACTATGAATTAAAAAATGGAAATAAAAAAATTTAAATTGAGATACTTCAAATTGAAATCATCTTTATTTGAACATTAAGTATTTTTAACTAAACATAAAAAAAGCTTATAATAATTAAATAACTTATTCAAAATTACAATAAATTTAAAGAAATCCAACAGAGCAAGGATTTTAATCCAACATGAGTTTGGAACAATAAGAATCATTTATATTTAATATTTTTTCCAATTTAAATAATGAAAATTGATTTAAATCACTATTAGAATAAGTGAATAATAGAATAATTAATATAGTGAATAATAGAGTAATAATAATTAATATATAGAATAATTTTTCTTTTCTTCAATTTATGAAATCCCCAATATTTTAAATATTTGCATGAGAAATTTTGATTTTCAAGCCATATATTAATTGGTATGATTTAAATTATCCTAACTATTTTTAAATTTTAACTATCAGTATAAACTTTTATTAAATTGAAAATAAGTTTATTAAATAATATCCATCATATTTTTGTAATATAATTAAAGACTGAATTAAACGATTTTTTTAAATAAATTATTAATTTATTTTTCAATTTATTAACAATATTTCAGTAACTACTCCATTCAAAAACTGAATTTATTTTTCAATTTAATTATTATGAGAAAGGAAAAGACAGATAGTATACATAGACACATAGGTATATAGACATTACTATCAGGATAATAATAAAGCTTCAAATTCCTTTACTTATCAAATATTATGGAATTTAATATTTTATGTATTAGAATAGGCCTAGTATTGAATTTGTTGCTTTAACTAATAGAATTCCAAAAAAGAAAATTTTTTTCTGAAAGCTATAACTTTTTTATAGTAATAAACTAAGAATTTTATCTTATTTCCATAAGTATTCGTTATGTTAATATTTTCATCATATTAGATATTTTAATATGTGAAAGGACATTCTAATTTCAAGAATTCTAATTTCTGCTTTAATGTTCCGATTTCCACTACATTTTAAAATGTTATATTTTCAAAAATAAGGATTTCAATTTTATAAAAATAAATGTATGTCTATTTCATGCTTCTAATATATTTCAAAATATTTAAATGTATTTATTTGTAATTTAAATTACTGCTTAATATTTCCCTAACGCATTATAAAAAATGGAAAAAGTTTTTGAAAAGTACGAAAATAAAAGGGTTCGAAATAAAATATTATAAGTTTCAGTGGATATATTTTTCAAAAATTTCAATAAAAATAAAATATATTTTGCTTGAAAAAGATGTATCGAGTTTTCAATTATAAATCTACTGCACATCTCCTGTGAAACTCCACCCACCCATACTTCCATTTTCTCATAAATTTCTGCTTTTTCGATTACTTCTTTAACCTTGTACGCATGCTCAGGTCTATTCAGCTGTTCCTGTTACATCTTTGCAGCTGAATTACTTTCCTGCGCAAAAGCGATGGCAACATAGCTGTGACGTGTTGAATTACTTTCAGCTGCTGAATGCATCCGTCATTCATTTATCCATGGATTTTGGTAATTCATTCTGTTAGGGTTAATGGAAAAGTTAGATCAGTGACTATAATTTAAGTTTGGAATTGTAAAAAGACATTGGTTTCAGCAAACAATAAGCACTTAAATCTTTTGTTTCTGTCAAAATGGCGCGTGTGATACTTTTTATGGTGATATTTGTTTTGTTGTCATTCCATGGTTATTCTCATCTCCGTTATTCACAACAGCTACATGAAAGAAATAGGTAATTCATGGTTAAGTGTAATTCACCATGAATGAAAACCAGTTGTATACCAAAATCGCCATTACTGCATCATGGCGAAACATTTATATTAGAAGGAACCATTCTCTCTTCTTTGGTAAGTTAGATTTTCAAGAGAATATGTACATTAATCATTATATAATGCTTTCTAAACTATTGAGTGATGTAATTTAAAGTATTTTATTTATTAAATATTCTTCCTAGGAAATATTTTAATGGGTAAATACGTATTTAATATGCTCCACGTTCATGCAACCCAATTCTGAATACAATTTCAGCATTTAAAATTAAATTTTTCGTCTTTCTTGCCTCATTACTGATTATAAAATAACTAATGTATATTTTAATATTGCTTACATGTTTTGTGTTGATTATATAACTATTTACTTATATTTTCATTCACAATATATGTACATAGATATCCAATGAAAATATTAGAACATGTGTTTATTTATTGTGTTGTCATTTTTAAATTTACATAAATTTTTTATTTTAATTAGGAATTTACATATTTTGCGAAATAAGATGACTATAGATACTTACATTTTAAAAATATTTCACAATTCTACTGTACATAATCATATTTATTTATAAAATAATTATAGTAATTTTTATTATTAATTTTACATCTATTATTAATTTTACTCAGTAGTTTATTCCCTAACATTTATCGTGAGATATAGCAATATAGAAATAATTTGACATATAAAAGATTTTGGTGTATGTCGATAAAAATAATTTCTTTAAAAAAATGCTTTTAAATTTAAAATATTCAAGTAAATAACTGGTTTTAATAATTTTAAAATTATTTCCTAGGGTTTTTTTAAGATCCTAAGAACTACTTTGAAAATATTTATAGTGAAATGTATTTTGATTAGAAAATTTGAAATTCACTTAAGAATATTTAATTCAAAATTTTTTTCTTAAAAATGAATTAAATAAAATTAATTCCTATACTATTACCATAATCTTTTTACACTATCAGTAATATGATTAATTTTTTCTAAAATTTAATCTATTATATTTTGAATTAAACATATCTTCATGTCTACAATATATTTAAATATCCATTAGGATTGTTTAAAAAATTTATTTTCTGTTGACTACTTTAAATTTATATTCTAAATAAAATAAGTAGGATCAATAAATCATTTTCGTATAGAAATTTTGAAAAAAAAACATTTTACCTAAATAAGTTTATTTAACATTTAAAAAATTTTCTGCCATTAATGTTACATTTGTACAAGCTAAATCTATACCATAAATGGAGTGCATTTTTATGAAAATTTTTGATTAACTAGGCAGGCTTAAAAAAATTATCATTGTAGGGCAATCTCGAATTGCATTGAACCAGGTCGTAAAGCTAAATCTCTAACATCAAGTGCATTTTTAAGAAAACTTGAATTTTAATCAACTGGGTAATGGCCCCTACCTTAAAAAAGAAATTCATTGCAGTGCAATCTAGCCTGGATTTAAATAGAGCAATAAAAATAGATCTATAATGTAAATACACATTCTTACAAAAAGAAAGTTTCAAAGCAATTAGTATTACTATTCTGAATAAATATAAATACAAAATATATGAAATGTTTATAAACAATACTTATAACACAGCAACATTAATTAAAAACATAAAATAACTCTTTTAATCAATGCTGCTTTACAGAATAATTAGGACCAGTCAGACAACAAATTTTGTGGCTCCCAAAAATTTATTCACAATATTCTCGGAATGATTACATGGTCATATATACTCTGTGAGGAAAAATAATAAAAAGAGTATAAAAATAAATTTGTCTTTTGAACATTAAGTTTCTTAAATAAAAATTTAGTTTGCAGCAAATTTTTTACTTTAAAAATAATCTTCAGAAGCTTAACTTTCAAAAAAATTACTAATCAAATGCTTCAATGCACATAAAACAAATGTCGTGCATGTACACAATCACGTTTTGTCATAAAACAAAAGTTATGTCACGCACATTCCAATCTGATAAGCCATTTTGGTGCATCTTACCACCCATACTGGCACCTAGTCTTAAGCCATTTTCTGTTCTCTTGTTAATGAATCTGTTTCAGATGTGTATATTAATACTGGTCTTAAGAGAGTTTTGTATAGTAAAATTTTAGTTCATTTAATCAAGTGGGATTTTAAGTAGACAGTGACTGATGATGACAGTTCTCTTTTGGATCTTAGGGCTGGTTTTATTTTGTTATTCTATTTCAGATCAAAGGTAAATAAATTTTTTAACACTTTCAATTCTATATTGCTGGATTTCAAAAAAAGATCAGGATTGTCTCTTTCAGTAATGTTTATCATGTGCGTTAAATATTGTTTCCTCTTTATACCAGTATTATTTTCTTCTAATATATATATATGTGTGTGTGTGTGTAATTTTGATCATATTTATATCAATACTAAATATATTCCTTCTTTATTAATTAAACTTTACAAAGACATTTTTGGTTAATTCCCAGTGAACGGTACGCTCATTGTACGATACGCATATATACAACGGTACGCATATATACAATTATTAATTAATTGTATATAATATTGTATAAAATTATATTATTTCTATAAAATAATATAATTTTATATTATATAATTAAATTAATTGTATATTGTATAATTATATTAACCGTATAAAAATAGCGTACCGTACACTGGGATAGAGCCACATTTTTCACAAAAGCTTATATTTGTGAATTTGTAGTTACGAGTACATAATTTACTAAAGACAATTAATACTGTGGATAGAAATTTATTTATCCAAAAAAAATTATCTTACATATAAAAAAAGCTTTATCAAAACTTTTGAATAATATACAAGTAAACTTATACTGTATTAATTGAATACCAAACTATGCTCACCTTTTCTCTTAATTTTCTTTATTATTTTAGACTCGACTAGCTTAAGAATTGGGTGATTTGATTTTTTATCTACTATTTATATCCAGTACTTTTCATAAAAGGTAAATGAAAAATATTACTATATATTGATAAATGCATGATATGAAATTCTTAAACTTACCTCTTCTGTGTAATAATATAAATTTATGTAAATACATGTAGTATTATTACACAATATTAACCTTTGTCTACAGAATGCAGTTTAGAGTTGCATGTATTCCAAGTTACAAAAATTAGCAATAATTGTGAATATATATTTATGAAATTTTTTTCAAATTTTTGTAAGTTGATTAGTTTCTTTTACTTTATTTATTTTGAAAGGAAATACATAATATCTGGTTTATTGTTGTTTCCAAAACAATATGTTTATTCATGCATTACTTTTTTTGTGAAAGTCTTTCAGTATTTGTGTTTTAATGCTTAGTAAAATAATGATTTAAAATTTAATGAATTCATTTGGCAGACATTTATGAAATGAGAGAATAAAAACTACTTATTTTTATTATTTAAGTCACATTTTGATTTCAAAAAATGTGACTTAATTGTATAGGTTATTAAAAATTTACTGGTAAAATTTCAGAGAAATAAAAAAAGATTTTTAATATATAAGTGTTAAATTACTTATTACAGAAATAATGTATAAGACTAAAATTAAAGCTGGTTTGTTTCTTCTAAATTCAAATAGAAAAATGTAATCTTTAATGCTTACTAATTTGTAGACACTTTCATGGTAAATATATTAGGGAAAGTAAAAAAAATACGACATATTTATCTTTAAATGTACAACATTAGTTTTTATTTAAAATAATCTTAACTGTTAATTAGGTTAAGCAGCATTATTTCCTGATAAATATTATAAGCAAATGCTGATTAAAAAAATATAGTTCAAATATGATACTCACTGTTTTATAATTGTAAGTATTTTAATCATAATGAATTTGAAGTTATTTATGATTGAATTTCAAATTCATTTATCTGTTATACAATTTATGCATCAATATTAAAACATGCATGTAGTTAATTTATAGATTATTGAGAAATATGAAATATTAATTATAAAATGAATATTTTAAGAAATCTATATAACAATATTCATTGTAACAAATTTCTGTTGTGCTTATTGTAAAATTTAATAAAAATATTTTTTCTAAGCTAAAATTCTTATTTTTCAGTGTCTAATGACTTGTTCATTACAAAGAAATGAGTAAATAGACTGTTTTTCAGATGAAGAAACGTCTATACTAATAGAGTAATCTGTTAAGGTAATAATTAAATTTTTATATTTTTGCTTTCATTACTAATTCAGTTTTTGTATCTTAATTCACTTGAATAATGAGAAAATTAAAATTAGCAGTAATGCAGCCATTTATAATTTTTAGCAATTCACTTCAAAAATTTTATAGACTTCCAAAAGATGTGTCAATTTTTTTTTTTTTTTTTTTTTTTTTTTTTGGTAGTAGTAGTAGTAGTAGTACATTTTTTACTATGATTAATGCATTTAATCTTACAAATTGATTTTAAAGTAAAATACCAATTTTCTTTATTATTTACTATTTTTTTAGAAATACATCATTATCATTATTGACATAACATACAGCTATGAGGGAAAGGTATTTTGAATGAGGGCATAAAATCGCTTACTTTTATCAACTAATTCTTTATATCAGCTCACTCAAAATAATCTCTAACTTTCACTCCTTATTTGAATAAGCTCTCGCATGTGCAAAAAGTGATTGGAAAACCAAACCAAGTGAAACTGGTTTCCATGCACTTCTACCAGTATTTTTCGAATTATCAAAACATATTAACCCCTTTAAAGACTGTAAGTTATTATCTAAGAAATGCTTGTGGGACACAGCAAAATCAAAATGAATAATCTACACCATAAAGGCTTCATATTACTAAACCTAATTTAAGGGGGGAGTCGTTTTTATAAAATAAAATCTTCATGTCTGAGCTGGTAGCTGAATAATCACCGCTCTTAATTTTGGTTCAAATCCCACCTTTGATTTGGAATCTATTTTAAACTGTAGATTCTTGTCTAATTAGACCTCTTGTGCAAAAAGTGACTGCTGAGCAACAAATTCCTAAAACTTTCACAGTATTTCCAAAAAGATTGGTACAATATATTCCTCTAAACACTATTCAGCGTTTATATGAATCACTTTAGGAAACATTCTTTTTCACTTGCATACTTTAATAATGGTATCATTTCTTTCATATATATGTCTTGCAGACAATTAATTTAATTTTCTTCACGTTTTATTTTATGTTTTCATTGTTTCTCATTTTAAGAGCTTACCTGTGAATTTGTTCTTGTTACAAGAAAATAGTTGTGCTTTTAACTTTTCAAATATATTGTGTTTGATATTTGTATCCTTCTAAATTTTTTTTTATAATTGCAGAAAATTACATTGATATAATATCACGCTTCATGCCATCGTCGAAGGACATCAATAAAGTTTTAATATTTGTTGTGTGTGTATATATATATTATATTTGGATCCCTAATATTGTACACAAGGCAACTAAGATTATTATTTTATTTTTGAAGTACATTTTGTTAAATTGATTATCAGCTAGAGTTAGTTTTCACTTTAAGACATATGTTCAAAAGATTCAGTAGTGTTAAGAGTTCTTTGCTATTTTTCTTTTGTTTATTAGAAATTGAAAAAACTAAGGGTAAATATTTATCTATCAGTATTTGCTCAAATTGCTAGGTACTTGCATTTATCTATGCTGCATAAAAATGCAGTTTGTCTTTTACTTAAAAGTAATAAGCAGAGATCAGAAAAATTAGACTTTGTATTATTCTCACTTTTGAATAATTAAAGATCAATTTACTTCAACTTCCTTGATGTTTACTTCAAATTTTGACCTCAAAATTGCATCATTCATACATTTTTTAGCATTCTTTTAAAAATTGTATTTATTAAAAAAATACAAGAAAAATTTATTAAAAAAAATTGTTTTAAAATATTTATTCTTATCCAGCATTATTTCTTTATTCGGATCATGCTTATCAGTATCCAATAATTTTTGTTTGATCCCTTGAAGTCGCCTCCATTAGTGTACAGTGCATTGAGTAAGTACAGATGTCAGTTTTTAATCACAAAATTGGAAATTTTTTGCATTGTAGCATTTTACTTATGGAAATTTACATCTCCATTATTATGGATCAATTATGGAAACATACGGAAAGGGAAATAATGAGAACACCCAAACTGAGTGTGAGACCGAGCTATTGTTGAACTAATGGGGCTAGAACCTCCGTTACATCAAAATAATTAAAATGATAAATATTAAGCTATAGAAACTCCATTTTTTTCCTAACCTCAAATTCATGGTTTTAAGTCATTAAAACTTATCGGGAGAGAGTACTCATTGATATCCATTGACATATTAATGATACTTTCCTTGACACATGTAGGAATGAACTACATTATAGCAAAGAATTATATTCCTCAACACAGAAGGAAAACAAGCAGTGATTGTCTTTGCAACACTTTACCAAGAGTCAAATTCTTGCTATAAATCACTGAGCGTTTTTAAAAGTATTTGAAGCTTTTCATCAGAACTAAATGAAACCACTAAGAGATTTTGACTATATTATTTTCTAAAATTTTATATTTCTTGTACTTCTCAAAAATTATTTGTATTTAATAAAAGCACTTGTAAAGAATCTTGGTTTTTCTATGCCTGGTATTTTGTAGTAATTAAATTATGTTCTTCTATATCAATTAAAAAAGTTATTATGAATAAGAAATAAGCTTGCTTAAATTGCCTGTAAGCTATAAAACAATTGATTAATTCTAAAATGAAAAAAATTGTTGAATAAAATATTTTCTTAATTCTTTATTTCTTTATTTTAGGATTTTTACAGAAATATTATAATTATTCAATATGAGTAATTATAATGTGACATCTAAAGAGTTTGGAAGGCGTTTCCGTAAAGCATTGTCTGTGCCTTTCTTGTTAAATCATGTTTGTTCCACAAATATTCAAGAATTTGTGACTTCTTATTCAGCATCACTTGGCTGTACTGAAAAAGCCTTTTTCTTTCCTCTTTTAACTTGTGCTGCTGCATGTATGGGCATTGATAGCTATATTGAATTAAAAACTCATTGGAAGGAACCTCCTATTATTTGGACTTTGGTTGTAACACCAACATCTTTGTTAAGAGTTGATGTTGCTGAGCACATAAAGCAGCAACTTCTTAAAGCTCAGAATGAAGCATGGCTTTTAAATCACAATGAAGATACTAAAGAATATTTAAAAAAATTTGTATTTGATATGTTCACTTTGGAGCAACTTCAAGAAATGCTTAAATTGAGTAATGGACATGGTTTTGCCATTTACAATAGTGCTCGATCTTTACATAAAAATATGAAGCAGCCAGAGGAAGCTGATATCATGTTGCGGTTGCATTCAGGGTTAGCTTGGTTTACTGATTCCAGGGTTAGCAGAAGTACTGTAACTAAAACAAGAGTGAATTTTTCTGTAATATCTACTCCAGCTGCTGTTCATCAAACTCTCACATCAGCTCCGAATTTCGAAGAACTCTTTCATCAGTGTTTTTTGACTACTTGTGCTGAAGATAGTCATGTAAAATTTGGCCAATTTTCAGATGTAGACGATTCAAGTAAATTAACTGACATTTTTACATCATTATTAAAACTGCATACTTCACATGGTCCTATAGTTTATAAATTAAGCTCTGAAGCTAAAGAAAAATTCAGCCAAATTCATGATGAACTTACTGATAAAGCAAAACAAATGGCCAGAAAAAATGCTCATAAAGTCTTTCAGCCAGCTCTGTCTTATCTTGGTAGATTAAGTTGTATTCTTCATGTTTTAGATAATGTTATCGATGCTATTAATTATAAAATTCCTATATCACATTTAACATGGAACACTGAAATAAGTGCAAATACTGTGTGGCAAGCACGTGAACTTCTTGGTCATGTAATCGAACAACGCCATGCTTTAATGGAACAAACAATGATTGAGCCATCACAGCAACAAGCTCAACCTCCTCAAATTGAAATTGTAGATGGGCACTCTCAATCTCAAGTTCCAACTTCTCCACATAGTTTACTCACTCCACCAGGACCACACAGGTCACCTTATCAGCCTTCAATGATGAGAGCTAATTATTCAGTAAACACTGCTAGAAGGAATCTCATGAACAATAGGGGCAGGGCTTCAAATAGAGTATTTCAAACTCAACATTTAGTGAACAGCAATCCTCCAATTGTAGAACCTATTATAACTTCAGTCAGCTCTGCTGGCTTACCTGTTCCTAACCCAAATCCTAATTTTAACCCTGTTATCAGTAATTGTGAACCTGTAGATAACAATCTGAATTCAACTTTAAATTTACCTCCAACTCTTTCAGTATCCAGGTCAGAAGAAACTGATACAGCTATTCCTATACTTCTTTCAAGGTCGCCTAATTTGTCTATTTTAGAAATTTCTGAACAGGACTTTATTCGTACACAAAGGAACTCAATGAAGAAATTATTAAAACAGTCTACAGGTACAATTACACCTTCTCGCTGTGTTCAACTAAAACTCACACCAGATATGACTGCTTCTGATGAAACACAAAAATACACTCAGAGTTTTTCACGATTGTTTTTAAAACGGTTAGAATCATTAGGTTTTGGTATATGTGAAGGTGGAAATAATGGTAACAAAAGGAATTTTGTATTCAAGAAAAAAAAATTCAGTGCATTAGGTGATGAACAAAAACAGATTTTATCAGAATTAAGTATTAGTGAAGTTGAATACAATAAATGTTTTACTTCAATTAATATTGAAAATCAACAAAATGGAAGCATTGTATGTTTGGAATAAAAATGTTTGCCTGTTTAAATACCATCAAACATTTTAAGTCATTATTTATTTTTCCCATCTCTAATTGTATATACTTGAACTATCAGCAATTTTAAACACATCAAGCATGTATTTAAATTTTACTGTAGTAAATTAAACATTTTGGCCTTCTTATTTTTGTACTTATTTATCTTTAGCATATTAATTTTTGTACATTTTATTGTAATGATTAATTAAAATAAAATTACATTTTACTTTTGTAATAATTACATTTTACTGTAATAATTATAAATAATTATTCCTGTGGAGCAATTTATATTTAATCAATATAATGCAAAAGTATTGCTTTTCAATCCTGAACACTTGATTTCCATAGTTTTGAATTTTTGGTAAATGAGATATCGATTGAAATATTATATTTCTTGAGCAATTTTTATTTAAATTTAAAATTTACTTTCAGGGATTAATTCAAAAATGTTCGGTTAAAGGGATCGTTTGAGAACAGTTTTATCTGAAATTTAGCTAGATTAAAGTAGGGTTTATCATCTCAAACTGAGTTCTACTGTGATTAGATCAATTTTTGAGGAAGACTTTATAATCAAAAAACTTATTTTTCTTTTGAGTTGCTAAGATTCTAAAATCATATATGGTGATATTATTGGCGTTGATAACAGATCATTTGATTTGGATTAAAAACACTGAAAACTTAGTTATGGTACTTAATAAATCAGTAAAACTATTTTTGCTGTTACTGTTAGAAATAAGTAACATTAAGTATGGATATTTGGAAAAAAAATGTGAATGGATAAAGTTGATTATAGCTGAAAATAAGTCAGTTGAGTCATGGTGCCATCTATTATTTACACTATGAAACAAACTGGATTTCATTCAAAACTTTATTTTCAGGTTTTCTAATGGAGAGTTATCAGATTATCTGCAATAAATCATGTGTGTTATGTTATGTATATGTGGGTGTTATCAGATTATCTGCCCAATAAAATTCGAAAATTTAACACATGATCTGTGGATTATTTACATGAAAATACAGTAATTAGAATATCATGGTATCACTGAATCATTTTCTTAAATTAAAGAATGTCTTATAAAGATTATGTTAAATAGTACACTGCATATAAAATTATATAAATTTCATGAGAAAGAGACATGGGTTAAGTTCTCTATATGAATCTCTTGCCTTATCAGGAAACAGCTGCAAACTGATGACAAACATGACTTCATATAAATTATTCATTTACTTTTTGCCTTATAGATCCAAAATACTGAAATGAATATACTAACTTATCAGTTATGAATTAATCTTTATCTTACTTTTGTGATCTTCAAAGAATAATTTTGAAATTTGTTATAATTATACAATTGGTTAAAGCAGTCAGAATTAATTTAAACTGATGATTGTTTTAAAGTTTAAATTTTGCTGCTTTAGTGAAAGCTGTTGATTATATTTTGAAAAATTGAATATTTTTTTTCGATACTGTGGCTGTTTTTAGGAATATCATAAAGTTAAATGTAAAAATTATAAAAGTAAATATAATAAATTATTTACCAAGTTAAAATTTAAAAGCGCAATCATAGTTAATTTGATAATCATCAAACTTTTCGATACGATAAATGTAATCAGAATTTTACTGTGTTAAAGAAAGTAGAATATTTTTTTGTCCAGTTATTTTTTAATATTGTAATCTATCCCCAATTCCATACATTAACATAAATTTTATGTGAACAGTAAAAGTAGGAAAAGAATCATCAAAGTTGGAGTTGAATTTAAAAAAGTATAGCTGTGCAAAGGAACTCGTATTAATATAAATTATTGCAAAATGTATTAAATATTTTACCTTAAAAATTTCAATCTTGGCATCCCTGATAATAAATTATTAACTTTGAGAATATTTTGGTGTCAAAAAATGTTTGCATCGTGTTTCCTATTAGAAATCATTTTGAAAATACTCTAAACCAGCCTTTAACACTTTGAATTTTCTTTAAAAGTGAATAAAACAATTCAAGTAATGTTTCCCTTTTAAATGTCATAAAATAACTGCATATTAACAACAGTGTTGCTCAAAAACTTATGGCACATTAAAATTGCAAACGATAAGCAAGTTTTATGCATTTTACTAGAATTTATGCCTTTTAACTATTTCCTTAGAATTTAGAGATAATTGTTTTTCCATTCTCTCGTCTGTATTGTATCTGTTTTCCAGGAAGATAAATCTATTCATTGAAATTGTTGTGTTATTTCTTACTGAAAACAAATATTTAGCCTTAAGAGCAGGGCTCGGAGTTGTCCTGATATTCCTGAAATTCCTGATTTTTTAAAAAACGTCCTGAAATGTCCTTATTTTTCAAAATAAATCCTGAAATTCCTTAATTTTTTATTACATTCCTTTGAAAGTTTAATTTTAATTAATAATTTTATATTTTTCAGTTGTAAATTTTTCTTTCAGTTTAATATATTTTTTCTTTCAACTGCTTTCTAAGCAGAAAGAAAGAGAAAAATTTCCCCCTTTTTTGTTCTCTTTCAAACCGGAAATAGGGTTGCCATTCATTCGTCTCCGCCTCGTTTTCAGCCATTGCTCACGTATGTCTGAAGTCAAAAAAATTTAGGTTTGGGTTTACCATTAAATTCTATTTTGTGCCTCAACAGACAAAGTTTCTGGTTTTAGTAGTGCACAACTATTTACAATGATATCGAAATTGGGAGAATTATTGGCCTACGTTTATGCGCATGCGTGAAATGCTTATCGCGCAATTTTGAAAGATTTTGATGGGTGTTTTGAAGAATGTTTATTAGCAAGCTCAGAATTTTACTTTTTGAAAACAATTAATTTTCTTTTAAAAATGCCATGGAAAACGAAATTTTCCGACAAATGTTTGGAACTGCAAGATGGGAATAAATGCCTAATCAAGAAGACATGGTGCCGAAGTGTTACGATGTTCATTCTGCGGAGTGCTTCGTATGCAAAAGCAAATTCAGTGTTTCAAATATGGGTCTTAGACAAGTGCTTGCGCATGCAGATGGATCAAAACACAAAAAAGCTGTGAATTGTTACAAGAATCAAACACTATTTACTATCAAGTCATCAACTTCATCTGAATCCTCGACATCGACTGTAGTAGTGAATAACAAATCATGGCTTCCCAAAACGACATCAGAGAAAAACCATTAAAACTGAAACCATTTTAGTTTTGGTGGCAATAAAAAATAATTATTCTTTTTCATCTTTGAATGGATTTAGTTAACATTTACGGAGAAATTTTTGATGATTCCTTCATAGCAAAAAATCTCAAATTATCTGACAAAAATGTCAGGTATATGATTAATTTTGGATTAGGTCCGTATTTCAAAATTCTTTTGTTTCGGGATATCGGCACTTCATATTTTGTTTTACTTTTCTATGAAACTACTACAAAATAAATAAAGAAACAGTTGGATATTTACATCTCATATTGGTCTGATAAACATGGTAAAAATGTCATTTGTTACCTCGAATCACATTTTTTAGAACATGCTGAAGCCAATAAAATTGTAAAAATTTTATTTTTATTCAAAATAATGGTTTAAATTTAGAAAAATTAATGCAGTTGTCAATGGATGGACCAAGAGTTAATTTAGCTGTTTTAAAGCAAATAAATAGTGAACTGAGTAAGCAAAGTTTACCAGTACTAATTGATTTGGGTACATGTTGCTTACACATAATCCATGGAGCACTGCGTAAGGGTATTGATAAAATTGATTGTAATATTGATGAATTTGCTATAGATATTCATCAAGTTTTCAAGCTATCTCCTGCAAGAAGGGAAGATTATCATTCCTTACAGTTAGAAATACTGGAAGAAACTTTAACTAGACATAGTTTCCTTCGTCATGTTGAGAGCCGTTGGTTAACTTTGGGCTCAGTTTGTGAGAGAATTGTTGAGCAATATGATGTTCTAAAGGAATATTTCATTGTTAAAGTACCTAAAGAGTCGAAATCTCCTCTTTCTGATAGACATCTTCGGATTATAAAACATTTGAAAGACCCAAGACTCTGGCATATCTGCATTTTGTTTCATTTTTTTTGTAAAACTTTTGAACCTTATTCAACTTCTAATGCAAAAAATCGAACCTTTAGTACATGTGATGTACAGTAAGTTAAATGAACTTGTTCGCAGTATTATATTTAAATTTTTAAACCCAGAAGAAATCTGAAAAAAATGGAGTAAAGTTGCTACAAATTAATGTTGATTCAGGAAAAAAATGGTTAAATTTAAACAAGATTGAAGAAGGTCATGGTGCAAAAGCAATGCTGGAAGAACTTACTGATAAAACAACATTTCAACAAAAAATTAGAAGCTGCTACATAGCAACTTCAAAGCATTTGCTTCAAAAACTTCCTACAACAAATCCTTTACTCAAAGATCTCCAGTGTTTGTCTCCTTATAATAGAAAAAAGGAAGAGTCTAGGAGTTCATGTAGCAGATTAATTCAACATATTCCTCATGTGAATAAACCTTCTTCAGATTTTGATAAGATGAATGAAGAGTGGATTCTTGACATGTGTGAAGATGTGACTTTGATTGTGAATGATCAAAATATCTGTAAATATCGGAATGCGGTTTTCAATATAAAAGATGCTGGTGGTTATATAAAATATCCTACTCTTTCTAGAGTGGTTAAAGCATGTCTGTCGTTATTGAATGTAAATTCCCAACCAGAAAGAGGGTTTTCAACTAATAATTCTGTTGTGACAAAGGAGAGAGCTTCTTTATCGGAATTAACCATTCAAAGTTTACGGATTTGTCATGATGTTATTCGAATGCATGGCAATTCTGTTTCCTCCATTCCATATACCAAAGAAATGATGCATTATATTTAGAAATCTCATGCAGAATATGCATGATATATGGAAAAATCAAAAGATATAACACAATTAGAGAAGAAAAGAAAGGATGAGGAAGATGTAGAAGTTACTAGTGAAAAAAAAGTTTAAACAATCGCACCTATTAGAAAAAAATTAATGAACTTGAGGAAAAAAAGAAAAATTTGCTTGATAATCAGTGTGTAGCTCAAAAACTTTTGGATGATGCAACTAAAAAAATAGCATGTGCTATCAGTGATGATAATATGAGTGATGTGAAAGTTGGACAAATGATGCTGTCTGCTGCTAATGCAGATATTGCATCTGTGAATGATAAATTAAAAAAGTGCAAATTATTAAAAAAGTATTAAAAAAGTGCAAATTAAATAATTGGAATTAAATGCTAATGCATCCTGTTCAAAATGAACATTATTCAATGATACATAAATTAACTGTTAATTTAAAGCATTTATCATGTATCTTATTAATTTTCAGAAAATGTTCAGTATAAAAAGTTTAAATTTCTGTATTATTTTTCATATTGTTGTATTAAAAATTAAAAAACTCAGAATTTATTAAATAGTTTATTCCTTTCTAAAATGTGTTTTATGCATAAAACAGAAATTAATAAGTAAAAGTAACATTGTTTTTCTTTAATTATTGAAATATGTCCTGAAAAATGTCCTGATATTTCTTGAAAATAGTGTCCTGAAAAAAAAAATTCTGTACTCCGACCCCTGCTTAAGAGGATTGTTAATAAGAAACAGCTAAGCCTTAGATAAAACATAGCATTCATTCTATGGCCATGAACAATAATACCATGTACAATTTTTCTATATTTTTTGATAATAGAAAAGAATACCATTTAGAATATAAATACTAATCAGTATATTTAAACAACTCCTAGACAATTATGCAAAAATTGTTGGTATGGACATTCTCTGCCATATACAATTTATGCTACTCCTGCTCAGCTCGTGATACTCTAAATTTCTTCTAATTACTGGTCTAAATACCTTATTGAAGTCAAAGTTGCATAACTATGGAAAATTACAATAAGATGGGTTAAGAAAATCTACTTTTTTTAGCTTAATTTTTCCCAGTAAAAAAGAACGGGTCTCTACTTATAACTTCATAAAAATTGTACTTAATTGAGAAATTTTATATGAAATGTCTTATACATGTGTACATGCATTTATTTTATTTGAAATGAAAGTTTCTGTAGGTTTTCCTCATCTCATTGAAGAAGTGATTACTAGACTTGCTCAAAAATTCTAAATCAAACTTGGTAAAAATTTTTACTATTTTTAAAATTAAAACTTTTAAATTTTTTTTCTTTTAGTGCATGTTTATAATCAAAGAAAGATTAAAATCTCACTTTTCATTTATGAAAGAAACGTGAGCAAAAATATTTTTATTAAATCCACTGATTAAAAAAAAAAAATTAAATGTTCCAATTAATGTTTTATAACTTTAAAATTCTTTTAAAAACTGTTTACACTTTAAATTTTTAAATAATCACATTTGTTATTTAAAAACTGTTTTTAAATAATCATATTTGAAAATTTATCACTGTGTGAATCAATAGTCACTATGAGGCTTTAATGTTAAATTTAGCATCCAAAGCAAAAAGAGTAATATATAATTTAAAATAATAGCTTAATTTGTCTTAATGTCATCTTGCTTTTTCTACCCTGCAAAAGTATTTCATTTATTTCAAAAATAATTTTCCCAGTTTTTTTTAAAAACAATGAGGAAAGGTTGCCATTTTATTACGTCCTTGAATTGTTATTAATTTAAACAACAATGTCGCATTTGGTTTTAGAATTAAATATAACTAGACAACAAATAATCAGTAAAAAATATCATGGAATATGTTATGGTCAATATTTTATTAATTGCCGGTATGCCATATGTTAAAAATATTTGGAATCAAATTAACACTATGATGTGAAATGAATACCCTAACTGTTCTAAAATATAAATGAATTATTATTACAAAAGTGAATCAATTAACAAGAAGTTATCACTTATTATAAAAAAAAAATTTTTTTTTGATTTTATGATATATACTTAGTATGTGAGATAAAAATCAATAAATTAAATTTCAAAAAATAATTTTCAATATATTGACATTTATTTTCCAGAAACATGAAAGATTTGCAATTTTTAAATCTATTGTTTGGGAAATAAATGCATATTATTTAAAATATTTTAAGAATAATTTCATCAGATTATCATTTCTAAATAATTTATTGTAGCTAAAATATTCATATGATTTTGTAACTTTAATTCACAAAAAATAGAAGCAATAGCATCAAATTCTTGGATATCTGCATTTTAATCAAGTTTTAAAATACACATATTGGTATATAGTACAAACATTACTATTAAATCAGATAATAGTTATTACAAAAGTATCTAGATGTAAACCCGAACTTATGTTAATATTACTACAATTTGTTTTGAAATTAAAATTTTGTAATTATGTCAAATGAATATCCAAAAAATTTCAAAAGTTCTCAGTAAAAATTTAATCAAATCAATAATTTTTTTCAATCAGTTACAAAGAAAAATATTATGACATATTATATGCAAAATTAACTGCTAAAAAATACTTTGTAATAAATACTCAAACATATTTTCTGAAATTAAAAAAAAGAAATAAAACCCAAGACTTCAGTTTTGAGAAATTGTTTTCAATTTTTTTTTTTTTTTTCACAATTTTAGAATCTAGAAAATTGTATTTCTTTAATTAATTATTATTTAAGAAATAACTTATGAAATTATTGCAGATCGTGTGAAATTTTTAAGTATCAATTTTAAAACAAGATACACTGCTCAAAACAATTAAAAGATATTGTAAGTTTTATACCAAATAAAGGTATAAGCAAATTTTTTATTTCCGAAAGTGGGAGAAGAGAATCACAAATGCAAATTTTTTTGATTTTCAAACTGTAGAGTATGCTAATTTTGAGTTCGGCGCTTCAGCGGCAGTGAATGAAATTTCAGTTTCAACTGAATAAAAGACAAGGATGATCGGCATTCAGTAATTGTTTTGTTTCGATGAGTACTATGTCTCAGCGAAGTCATTTAACCGATTCAGAAGCTTGGAGAGTTGTTGGTAGATTAGAAGGGGTCCAAACTCAAGCCGAAGTAGCGCAAGCCATTGGATTGTCACAAAGTGGGATTTTCAGGATCTGGCACCATTTTTTTGAGATTGGAAGTGCAGGCCGAAGACCAGGGCAAGGTCGTAAAGGGCAACAACTCCCAATGAAGATCGTTATTTAATGTTAACCGGCTCGGAGACACCGAAATATGAACGCTACTCTTCTCCAACAGCCCCTTCGCTCGGCTACTGACACTACGATTTAAACTCAAACTGTCCGAAATCGGCTCCATGGTGAAGTTTGTCTGCTCGCCGACCATGGTATGTGTTAAACTAACATCAAGGCATCTCGCTACCGCAGGGAGTGGGCGACAGAGCATGTAAAGTGGAGGAGAAATTAATGGAGCAATGCTCTTTCTCTGACGAGTCCCGTTTTTCTGTTCATCCTGACAATTGGCGTATTTTCATCTGGAGGGACAGTGGCAGTAGGAATAATCCTGCGTTCGTGCACGAAAGTGTCAGATTTGGCGGTGGGTGAGTGTTGGTGTATTATGGCATCTTCATTGACTGGTGCGTAGACCTCTATATAATTCGAGATGGACCTCTGACTGTTCACCGATATAAAGATGAGATCCTCAGACCTATTGTAATCCCTTACGCTGCAACAATCAGAGATGACTTCATTTTAATGGATGATAACTGCAGGCCACGTCGTGCTAACCTGGTGGAGAATTTCCTTTTCGAGAAAGGAATCGCACGAATGGAATGGCTAATGTGTTCTCCAGACATGAATCCAATCAAGCACGTTTGGGACGTTTTGCAGTAGGTAGTCATGTGATTTGTCAGAAAACACTCATTCAACTGTTCATTTCAGTCATTAACTGTACTATTGTGACTTAAAATGAAATATAATAGACGAAATGAATGCTTTGTAGTCATCCCAAAGTTCTGCAACTGACATCGGATGATTCATATTGATAGTAACAACATTTGATTCATATAGATAAGTCACAATCGCACATTTAAATACAAAACAAAAAATAGGACGATAAAACAAAGTTATTACCAGTACGGAAACAATAAAAATAAAGCAAATCAGATGAACGGGATAGTTCGTCATTCTTCTTCACGTCCATTACATGGCATTAACGCCATCACATGGCACTAACGCCATCTCTTGGCAATTAGTAAAGTATTTTTGCATCTGTTATAACCTCCCCTCTCTACCCCGAAAACTCCCCTACCAGGGGTGAGCAGGAGTTTTACATAAATGTCTGTGCTTTGAACATGATCTACCGCAGATGTGGAAGATTTAGGACGTTCATATTTATTGGCCGACCTCTACTTCGCAAAGCATTAGTCGGTGAAGTTTTACTTTTATGTTGCTGTTCTAAAAAGATTTCTTTGGTTTCAGATGTGAATTTGTTTCAGCCTTTTTAGATAATGGGTCATTTAAGCGACAAAGTTGTCGTTTTCGATTATACCATGAAAGTTGTTGGTAACATCATCAAGGGCGAGAAGCTCTACAACTAACTCGACTCTCAAATTGAGAAATAAAGCTGTTTTTCCTGTTGAACTGCATTTCGAAATGTTCAGGGAGAAACAAATTGATGGGAGTTTTTCTGATCAGGTATCATGATGGTTGTTAACTAATATAGCTAGACGAGGTTTCAAATCATTGTTCTTTCTCTCAATTGAATTTGCCTGAGGGTGGAAAACCGGTTTAAAAGACTGATGAATGTCCATTAGATAGATGAGTTGCTGTATCACAACAGAAATAAATTGTGGTCCGTCATCATTGATAATCCTGTGTGATATTCTATATCTCAAAGATTTCTTCTATCAGAGTAATTGTCCATTGTTTTGCTGTAGCATTTTCCAATGAAATTAGCTCGACCCATTTCGTAGAAACGTCTTCGATTATAAATATCGATTTTTTCCCAATGACTAATTGAAAGAGGGCCGAAGAAATCAATAGATAGCGTCTCAAAACTAAGACAGATCATAATTAACAGTAACATAAGAAATCAATAGAGGCGGAACTAGAGTCTGGAATAGACCAGCTGGTTTCTGGTTGAAGGACTTGTATCGCATACATTTGATGCGATATTTTACATAATTGGTTATTACTTCTTTCCAGAGTATATAACCAACTAACTTCGTAGAGACCAGTCCAGTAGTATCGTCTAGCAATTCTATCCAATGTATCACACAGTAGTGTAATGACTTAGGGCAAGATCATCATGATGAATTTTGATAATATATTCTATTTCATTTTCTGGAATGACAAGCTAAGCCTCCTCATATTCAGAATCAGGTGCATATTTGTATAGGACACCCCTGTTCATCAAAAAGCCTTTTCCCGTCCAGTTTCTATATTCCTCAGTCAAGTTGACTGCTTCTAAGTCGTTTATCAGATTTTCATCATGAAATTAGCTGTCTTTAACTTCTTTAGGACTTTTGGTTGGAGAATATGCTGAACAACAGTGGGTTGGTTAACAGTCAAAGCGCATATCTCGCATGGAATATCTCCTTTGTGGCAGGGAGGCCGAGATAACATACCAGCTACAACGTTGCTCTTGAAAGTGACGTACTCAATATGGAGATTGAATTCTTGGAGTCGTAGAGCTCAACGAGCAAGTCGTTCTGATGGGGACGACATGAGCCATCGTAACACCTGATGGTTTGTGGCAACTGTCAATTCTTGTTCTTTAATGTAACATCTGAATTTTTTCAAAGCCCAAACAACTGCTAGGATTTCATGCTCTGTAGTTGTGTAATTTTGCTCAGCACTTGTTAGTAGTCAGCCTGACTGCTTGTTGGCTTACTACAGTCTCTGTACACAGCAGACATATTTACTTGGTGATAACCAGCTTTAAAGTTAATGATCGACATGTAACGAGTTATTTAGCTTTTTGAAGTAGATTATTTATGCTTGGAAGAGAGTAATAAGCCGTCTGAGTGATTGGCATTCAATTTTCTGAAATCAACACAGAATCTATAAGTACCATTTGGCATAGGGATTATCACAACAGGTGCTGCGTATGGAGACTCGCAGAGCTGAATAATGCCTTCAATTAAGAGTCTGTCAATTTCATTTTGCATTCTTTCTTTCTTTTTTTTTTTTTTTATACGGAGGAAAAGATACCGTTGGATGGTTCTGCGTATCATTGTAATGTTCTACAAATGGGTTTGCTTCTCCCCCTGGATTGAAGATAGTTTGATACTGGAATAAGAGCTCATTTAATTTAATTCTTTGTTGAACACTCAGATGAATGCTTTATGTTTTCACAAATGAGTAGGTAGACTCTTTAATCGCTTTTCAGGAGTGAAAGTTAAATGGGACGCTTCATTTTCATCGGTATGAAATTTTTCTTTCACGGTTAACGGTGCAACCGTTTGGGAAGCAGTTGTTTGTAACGATTTTAAGGAGCTAACATTAGCTTTTCAAAAAAAAAAAAAAAAAAAAAAATGTTGTTAAGAACGATCATTGAAGAACCAAATCTTGCGTTTCAAATTTAGTACAATACCATCTGAGTACAGAAAGTCTATTCCCAAGAGTATATTGTTCTTTTTGCCTCAGGGATGGCAATGAGGTTCAAAGGCAACGTACGGCCTCCAATATGAATCTTTACCTGCGTTATATGAAATTCTCTCTATTTTACAGCCGTTCACCAAAGACATTAGTAGAGTACTGACAGCAAAAGTTTCTCTTTGTTTCATCAGGATGTGATAAAGGGTTTCCCTCGCAAGTGAGTAGGTTGCAGCAGTATCTGCACATGCCGTACCCATGATTCCATTAATAGTCTCTCTTAATGTTGCCATCTCTGCAGGTGCACTAGAAGCCGATTGAAGGATAACACTGCTGAAGTACCAGAAATTTTCTTGTCCTTTCCTTTACAAGTAAGACATTTAAGTTTAATGACTCCTCGACTGCCACATCTATAACATGCGACCTGACTTGGCTCTTTCTTAACATTCTCATTTATTTCATATCGAGGTTCGATTTCTTGAGTTGGATGCTTAAGCGGAAACAGTTTCTTTTGATGTATTGGAAGGAGGGATTTCTTCTTACCACACCGGACATTTTCGTAAGCATCTAGGTTTTTAACAAGATAGGTTTATCTGGATTAGTTTTAACATAAAACATGCTTACCTGGTAGAAGTGAATTCGAATCCTGGCTTATCCGAAGGTCCATCGTGTTCACTAACATGGCAACTGAAACACGTAAAATATGGTGTAGTGGCAATGTCCACCATCTTCCCATTCTAAATTAATACCTCTGAGATTGTTTGGAGCCAGACCATAAGACCTAGATGGACTAGGAGTAAGACCTAGATGGTGCTGTCATTTTTGAGTCAAAGTCGTACTTCAATCTTCGTATGGGGGAGGGGTGCTCTGTTCAAAAACGGAACATGCTCTTTCTGACTTCAATCGCTCGGTCTCTGATGGGCAGGCTTGGCTTCGCCAAATATCATAAATAACAAATAAAAAAAATGTTATTATTAAACATGCCAACATTATCAGGATGATAATGTAATATGTTAGAAGTTTGAAGAACTTGGAAGTTTCAATTGTTATACTTGAAATATATAATGAGAGAACTCCCCAAAAATTTATCACGTGTAGCTGAATATTTAGAGCCATCTCTATCCAACAAAGTTCTAAAGTGTTCTGTAGGTCTGTGCTTTAATATTTACTGGTAATGTTCAAAAAATTATCAGAATAAATTTCAACTAATATTTTAAGAAAGAAAAAAATTATGCGCAACTCTTTTTTTTAACGGGCATATATATTGAAAGAGGTACAACAGAAGGATTTACGACATTTGCGTATTTATAAAATATGACGTTCGGAAACGACTCAAATGACTTTTGTATTCCGTAATATACATAGGTGGTACACCAAATTGTCAAAATCAAAGGATAAATGTATTGGCAATTTAATATTCATTCTATATCACTGAGTAGTATTCCAAATATATAATATAAATAGCAAGTAAATAAATGTTCACCGAAGATATTTTAATATACAGTAATACTTATTTTTAATTTTCATTTTAATGTACTAGAATATCTCCAGTGAAGAAAATTGGTGATAATTTATGTTTTGAAAATAGTTTAATTTTTCTCTTCTTTAATAAAAGTATTTACGACATGACTTTTTTCAAATCCAAATTATTCTCTTTTTAAGATACTCATTTTGGTTTTTGGAAACACACTCATTTAGAAATGTTTTACAGTAATGTCATGTTTCCTTAAAATGTTATCTTAATTATTTCAAAACATAATTTAATTAGAATTTTCAATTAAATGTTACATTCTGTATGCGTGTTTTTTTAAAATTAAATTTCTCTGTTTTCCTTTTACACATCCGTAGGTGTTTCCGCTTCCGGTATGACCACGCCTTTCCAATTCTCAAGCAGACAGCGCAGTTTGTTTTGCTTACAGCCAACCTGTGTCGCGAAATTGTCAGATGGCTCTACCACGACCAAAATCTCCTCGTCCAGTTACCCCTCAAGCAAAGAAAGATGAATCATTTTTTGAATATTTAGGAACTTTAGGACGAAGGAAAAAAATTAAAGAAGGTAAAATTTCATATAATTTACTATTTTTTAATTATTTTGGAATGAGAGCTGTCCGTGGGAGTAAGTTGATGCATTGCCTTATTTGGTATCAGTTCACAACTTCCTCGCACATGTTACTGACGATCTACTAGCTGTACTTTTTCTTAATTTAACACTTGATTTTTTTTTTAAATTTAATGATTAAGATAATAGAAATTTTGAATTTTTAAAACTTTAATGAATTTTTATTTTCAATCATTATGTTCTTTTCAACTAGCATCAGTTTCGAAATCGTTGTGTTAATCATAATTAGATTTTAAAATTTTTCTTTACAGTTAATGAGCTTACTGCAGAAGGGAAAAATGCAATCGATTCACCTGGTAGTCCAGCCCCTCCAGATCTTTTACCACAAGATTATATCTTGGGTAAATAATTTAATTTATAATTGACATCAATTGATTTTTAAGTATGATGAAATTTTTTCTATTTTAACTAACATTATTTCCCTATTATGAAATATTTGTGTTAATTTTTATAACAGGAAATATATATTTTTTAAAATTGAAATTTAATATTTTAGAAGTTACATGTAACTCTTAAGTACTTATTTTTTTTTTTTAAAAAAATGGGTTTCAATAAAAAATGAATATTTGTTATAAAATTCCTCTATATCCAATATTGTTTTTCACATATAATTTGATGTGATTTTATTCTATTGTCCATGTTATTTAAATACAAATTATATATTATGTGAGAATTGTGAATTTCATAGTATGTAGATTTCTATGTATATCAAACTTTTCCTTTAATTATTTGTAGATATATATTGCTGAATACAAATTACCAGTGCATATGAAAATAAATTAAATAAATGTTATGAACTTATTTTTTTTATATATTTTTATGACGTTTTTTAAAATAGTAATTGAATTCATATATTGATTTCTATCCTCTGCTAAAGTAGTGTACTAAGTTTTCTATAAATATGCTTAATTTAATTTTTAAATATTTTTTGTAAAGTTCCATAAACATACATTTAATTGTATAGCTGTAGCAGTATGTGCTTATACTAATATCTAAATATTATTGATTCTATGAAATCTCAAACTACTGTAAATTATTCAAATTAAAATGATAAACATTCATTATTTGTTTGTAGGCAGATATCATTTTTGAGCATATATTTTTTCATTTATTATAATTATTCGGAACTATAACATCATGCAAACTTTTAGATGAATTTGAGGAAAGATCCATGATAGAACCTGCCTCGTATGATGATCCTAAGCTAAAAGAGCTTATTAATGTTTTGATTGAATGGATTAATGATGAATTAGCTGGTTATCGTATTATAGTAAAAGACATTGAAGAAGATCTTTATGATGGTCAAGTGTTACAAAAACTTTTAGGTACATTAATTTTTATGTTATTTGAAGTAACGAATGAATTTTATTTGTATAGTAATCAGTTTTAACCAATGTTATGATTGTTGCCAATTAAAAATTCATGACAATGTAATTATTTTTAGAGAAGTTAATGGACATAAAATTGGATGTTGTTGAAGTAACCCAATCTGAAGAAGGACAAAAATTAAAATTGAAAAGAGTTCTTGAAGCCGCAAATAATGTTTTAGGTGTAAAAAATTATACTCAACCCAAGTGGAATGTTGAAAGTAATGCATTTTTCTTTTCTCTTTTACCAGTTTGTTTGATAATATTGTGTTTAAGTTTTATTATAAATGAGAGAAATTTGTTTATTTAAAAATTTTATTTAAAAGATCAAATGAATACCAATTGATCAATGTAAAAATCTATATCAAGTCGAAGCTTGAATAGTAAAGATTGAAGTCTAATTTATAAATGTATGATATATATATATATATATATATATATATATATATACATTATATATAAATTTATAATTGTAGTATGTATATATTACTATTTTGTAAAATATTTTGTTGATTGAAAGTGCATTATATTCATTTTATCTATTATATGAAATCTTATTATGATGTATATATGTCTTTGGATTGTAAATTTATTTTAGAAATTAAAAAAGAATATTTTTTTTTCTGTTAAATGAAATAAAAATAGAATCCTTGCTTATTTGTATGCAGTATAATATGAAAAAAAAAATTTTTTTTATCAATAAATCAAATATTATTTTTGATTTTGGGTAAGATAAATTATTTTAACTTTTAATTTTTCCAGTGCTGAGTTAAAATATAAAACTTTCTTCTTTTAGTAAGTTATTTTAACTTCATGAATGTATTTTTCTGGATTGGATTTAAGTAGTTGAAGCATTTAACACATGCATAAAAATTATATAAATTCAAGACACATTTAATTTTGTACTAGTTAAAGTAATGAATTCCACTAACTATCTATAATATAGGCAGAGCAAATGTATGACTAAAACTCAATTATAACGTAAACCCAAAGAGTTAATAAATATAATAAAAAAAAAAGTTTTTTTGTATAATTTGTTCTCAACATTTTCTATCAATTTAAGTTGTAAAACTTGTCTTTTTGTTTTTTTTAACCATATTTGATATTACCATCTTTTTAACTTTACCTTTTTAATGCATATTTATTCTTGCTTTTTCACAATGAATTGGAATCACAATTGATCTTTTAGAATATATTTTACTTTGCCTTTATTTTATTTATTGTATCATCATCAAAATCTTCATGAATCATATAATCCATTTTCAATTGAAGTTTTAGTGCTTGTATAATTAACATTGTTATATTATTTCACTTAAGGATGAAATTGGTTGTAAAACTTTGCAGAATTCTTATGATCCTGATAAATGCAATTATTTAATTAAAATTAATTGACTGCCTGAAATAGAATTTATGGTTCAGATGCTGATTTATTCACTATTAAATGATTTATCCTTCTTGATAGGTGTTCATTCAAAAAATGCTGTTGCAATTCTTCATCTTCTGGTTTCCCTAGCTCGACATTTTAGAGCACCTATCCGACTTCCTGAGAACGTTGTTGTGAATGTTGTTGTTGTTCAAGTAAGCTAATTATTTTATATAATATTTGATTTTGATTATATTAAGTATTTTTTTTACAAGAAGCTTAAGTTTATAGTGTTAAGATTAATTGAAAAGTTTGATTAAATTTTAAACATATTTATATTTTTGATCTGATTATATATTTATATTGTCTTAAAAATGCAAACTTTTACATTTTATTCAAGTTTTAAATGCTGAAATGAAGAATTATGAATTTAATTCTTTATTTGAGCTTCTAAAACAATTAATAAAAGTCAAGTACTTAATGTTAATAAAGTTATAGCAATATTTTATGTGATTCATTTGTAATGTATACAGCAAAGTATTTACATTTATATTTAAACATATATAAAATGCATTTTTAGAATTATTGGTTTTATGGAAATTATAAATTTTTTTTAAAAATATCTGAGTAGTCATGGTTTTTAATAAATGAGCAAATTTTGCAAATAATTATATACAGTTTAATGATTAATAAAATATTTTGATGTAATATATTTTTTAAATATATAAATTAGAAAATTTTGTTTAAGATAGACATATTAGTAATGAACTTTAAATTTATAACATTACAAAAAAAAAAAAAAAAAACATGCTTATTTGCATTTTTTTAAATGAAAATCCATCTTTCTTTGAGGAGCTTGGGCTTATTTATTGATTTTTTTAAAATATTTATATCATTCTCAGGTAAAGTGCTTTTAATTTGTATGTATTCTGATATATACGAAAAATTTAGACTTAAATTTAAACTGGACCTAAAAACATTTTTCAAATAGTAGAAAAAAAGGTTAAACATTTCTTTTTTTCTTTTTTAATCAATTTTTAAAAGGAAAGTTCCAATTTGTCATTTATCAGTGCCTTGCTTTAATGTGAACGGTTTCTTTTTCAGCACAATTCTGGTTATTTTTTACATGTAGCATTAAGAAATATATAAATTGAGATTTTGTGTTCTATTTTCATTCTGATGGTATCGAACAATCTGATGGTATAAATTTATTTTATCATTTGTGATGTCTTAAAAATTATAAACTATTAATATGTTGTTTTAATAAGTGAATTATTTAATAAAAATAAGTTTGATGTTTGAACATTAATTACCTTAGAAGTTTTTTTTTTTTTTTTTTTATCCCACATTTATATATATATTTTAATAAAAGAGAATTTTTGTAGTTTCTGAATACACTATAGTGCTAAAAATAAATTTTCACAAATATAAGCTATATTGTAAGACTGTCTTCATTAATTTAATAAGCGTGCACACTAGTTATGTGTCTTGACTATCTTTAAATGTTACAACTTTATTTTTATTTTCAGTGTACATATAAACTTAAATAATTTTGTATTATTGATTGACTTATAATAACTCAAATAATTTAAAATGAATGAATTATTTTATGCTTTCCTAATTTGTATATGAATTGCAGAAAAGAGATGGAATGCTTCATACTAAAACTGTGGCTGAAGAATTAACTTCTACTTATGAGTGAGTAAAGTTTTCCAATTTTAAAATATTTGATACATATTTTTAATTTTTATAACTAGAAAAATATATTTTATCCTTCTGGGAGTGTTAAAATGATTTTAAGTACAAAGTTTCTATTGAATCTGGTAATATAAAAAGAAATTAACTTGCATCTATATAAACATGTAGAAAGAAAACATAAAATGTATAGAAAAAAAATTGTATGATCAGATTTAAATGTTTTAAAATATTTTAATTTTAAGATTTATCTTTTCATTCATGAATTGAAGAATGATTTCCATTTGAAATTTTAAGAAAACGTTTCCCCTTTATGCCTTTGTAAATTTTATTTTAGACTGATGTTTTTACATTCCAAATGTTATAATATTTTTTACATTTTTTTTATGGACGTTGGATAATATTACATAAAAAACTAGTGTATAAATTATTTAAAAAATAATTTTATATATCATTTAACATATTGTTATTAATAATATATTATTTAAACAATGTTTCACTGAACTTAAAGTGATTTTAATTTTATCTAGTATTTTTTATTTGATTATGTCATATAAACTAAATGACTAATATTTTCATTAATTTCTTATTGTTTTCTTAAATTACAAATTATTTAGGGATCCTTCATCCTGCTTATAAGATATTGACTAATTTTTAAAGATTTATTTAATTGCAGTATGAAGAACTATTTTGTATTGTATAGTTACAATTAATTTTATTCTCTCATGAAAAAAGTAATTTTGGAGAAAAACCTGAATAATATTTCAAATTTATGTCTTCATGTAATAAAAGCATTCAAATAAAATTTTTAAAAATATGTTTGCAGTCATTATATACAAGTATTTTCAATGGTTAAAAAAAATCACCACTTATTTAAATATTTCTGAACACAAAACTTTGAAGAATTGGTTTACAGCATCAAAAACGAGATACATGAAAAATCAAATATTAAGAATAAAATTGTTAAAATGGCCAGTAATATTATCTACTTTGTAATTCTACACTTGCATGTTATGGTATAAAACCAATAAGTCTAATTTCTGAAGCTAATTACTGTGATGCTGATGTTAATATCTAAAAATCACATAAAAATACAAAACAAAAATAATGCATTATTTAAACATATAAGGAATTACTGCAACAGTTATAATAAAGGATACATACTGCAGAAATTTTGACTTATTTGGCAGTAGGCTACTATTTAATGCTATCTTTTAAAAAAATTATTACGAACTTATATAGTCCAGCAAACATGATTGCTTGTTATGTGCTTTCAGTAATATTGTTGTGGTCATTTATTTATTTTGTCACATGTTCCAGAATTTTTATCCTAACATGAAAAACTCTTTCACCATTTATTAAGCGATCACTTGCATTGGTGAAGTTTCTTTTATAATTGTATGGGAGAGTATAGAACATAAATACTAATTTTTATAATTTTTTCTCAGGTATAATATCAGGCAATGGCACTAATGTAATGAAAAATAAAGGTATTAAGAGTATTTTCAAATGATGGGCAGATGTTAAAAATTCACATAATTACTAAATTTAAGCAAATGAAGCTCACGACAAATTTATCTAGTAATAAAATCACACTCTAGACTGAAGTATATTTAAAATAATGGGAATATAGAGTTCTTTTATCACTAATTTTAAAACTGTCCCAAGTATATTATACTGGAAATAACAAGTTATTAAATTTTCAAGAAATTTGGAAGCACACTGGTTATTTGGAGAATTTGAAAAATTCTCAGAATAAAACAACCACTCTAGCAGCAATAATGGCATTTAAATGCGTGACCACTAAGCCACTTGTCAGAGCTACTCATATATTTTTAACACAATGCTATTTTTGGTTGGACTATAATTATTGATATGTGGTGATAAGCCAGTCTCAACTGAAATATTTTCTTTTAATGAGAAATTTGGGGAATGTGCTGGCCAAAATAGCAGTTAAACATTTTCTATATCAAAGAATGTTTGTATAATCTCTGCAACAAGCAATATTCTGCTTGAAGTGTTTTGCAGCTCATAAAGGGTAGAAGCAAAATCTTAAACTCAACAGAAATATAATGGCCTTTGTTCAAAGTGCCATCAGATGAACAAGACATGAGCAAAATGTATATTTAATGATATCTTATGGCATCAATCAAAGTGATGAGTCATAGTGATGTTGAATGCGCATTAGTAATGTGTACTGTCCACAATACTACCAAACACAGTATGCATATGCATCCATTATGTTTCCATAAAAAAAACCAAAATTCATCTAAAAATATGATCTCATGCTTTCAGGTTTGTGGTTGAATTCATTATAAAGTACTTAACACTTTTAAAATTCAGCTAGATAATCTTATCATATTAAGGCTAATTAAACTCACTTTTTTGTATTGGTTGTTTGTTAACATTGTTTAATTAAATGAGGAATGTTTCTTTTATAATTTAACTTAACCATTGATATATTTGTTCATTTTACCTTGATATTAATTATTATTATTTTTTTTAAATTTAAAAAAAAAAACATTTTTATATAATAATAGAATTATATATTCTTGATATTATGTAAAGTCTATAAATTAATGTGTTGAAATTATATAGTTCATTAAAAATAAAATTTATATTAAAAATATTGTTAAGTAAAATTGTATTTGTAAAAATTCTTTCTATAAACAGAAAAGAACACATTTTAAGCAATAGAATTTTGTATTGTAATATGTATTTCATTTAAACGATTTTAATTTCAAGTATAAATAGAAAGTTTGGTGTTCAAAATTCTTCTAAATAATTTAAAGCATTGACATTGTAATTTATGTTATAACTTTATTAAAATATTTATTTAATTTTTTTTGTAGTGACTTGGGAATGAGAGTGGGTAAGTAGTAAAATATTCCATTCACTATTTAATTTATTTAATAAAATTGAAAAATATACAAACTTCAGAAATATTTTCATTTTTTATTTATTACAGAGAGAGATGCCTTTGATACACTTTTTGATCATGCACCACAGCAACTTGCTTTAGTAAAGAAGGTAAGAGTGAATTTTTTCCTTAAATTTGATATGTTTTAAGATAGGGGCAGTATTTCAGGGCAGTTTTAAAATAATGTTTTTTAATGCTAAATTTTAGATATGTAATTGCAAATTTAAATAAAAAATTATTACAACTCTCTCTCTTTCTTTTTTTTTTTAAATTTAGTCTTTAGTGACATTTGTGAACAAGCATTTGAACAAGATAAATCTTGAAGTGACAGATTTAGAATCACAGGTAATTTCCAAAATTTTCTTTTTATTGCAATCAAAATTTAAGATTTAGAAAATATTCATATTGTAATATTAAGTATGAAAAATAATTTTTTTTGAATATTAATACAGGTTGTCAAAAATTTTCTATAATTTGCTAAAAAATAGTATAATCAAATATAGTATGGCATATTTATCATGTAAAGTAATTCAAGATTTCAAATTAGATTTGCATAGTAATTATTTGTTTTGGAGTATTTCATGATAAAAAAAAAAAAGGAATTCAGCAAAATTCTTTATTTTTATTACAGTTATAAGATTTTTGAATATTTTATTCTAGTATGGATTGTACAACTTCATAAATTTAAGGAACACATTTATAATTAATGTGATTTTTTTATATTTTATGCAATTTAGTTTCATGATGGCCTTTATTTAACACTGCTGATGGGGTTGTTAGAAGGATATTTTGTGCCGTTATATTCTTTTAATTTGACCCCTACAACATTTGATCAAAAAGTACACAATGTGGCATTTGCATTTGAATTGATGATGGATGCTGGTTTACAGAAACCTAAAGCACGTCCAGAAGGTAAATACAATTTTCATTTGCACAAATTTTGTTAAGATAGTGAAAACATTTATGAAATAAAAATCAAAAATGGTTAATAATTTTCATATTATTGAATTCTTAAATAACATTATAATTTTTACTAAATGTACTCTACTTAATATTTGAATTCCTTTAATGAAATATGTAATTTATTTTTGAAAGGTTAGATAAATTCTCTTTTCCTATTCCTAAAAGGTTGTCTAATCAGGAAAATTTGTTCAGTTTAAATCTTTTAATCTTAAACACTAGTCTATTTAATTCATTTTCACACTGTTTTTATAAACATTACTAAAAATATAGAATAGAATTCAGGATCAAATATATATATATAAGTAATTCATTAAATTTAATTTTTATTATATAAAAAGAAAAGTATTTGTTTAGCTTATGTTTAAGTTTTTCTTTAAAATATATTAGACTAATCGAGATCATTAAAAAGTTGTTTTCGAAAATTTTTATAAATACAAACAAAATTTGCACATTTCCTCCACTTGGAAAGACTTTTGTGTAATCTCATTGCACAAAAGAATTTTGTGTAATGAGATTATATACTGTAGTTGATCTGTGTAAATTAAACCCGAATTTATCTTAATTTAAAATATAAATTACTTTTTAAATCAATCATGAGATTTATTAAATAAATAATTGATTAAATTGATGTTTCCAATGATAAAAACATTGTAAAATCATCAGTTTTGCTTTTTTTAAATGAAAGATATTGATACAGTTTGATTGGAAATGAGATCATTATTACTGCAAAAAATTTAAATTCTGTTTACAAAGCTCAATTCATTCTTTTACAAGCTCTAACATTATAGCTAGTGCTAGAAAATTTTGCATTAATTACTTATTCCATCTGGTTAAACAATAAAATGTACATTTTTTTTTTCATCAGAAACTAGTATGGTGATTATGAAAATCATGATTCATTTGGAATTATTTTAGATACTTTTTACCTTTGAAAATGCAGCCAGTGTGCTTCACAACATTAATTTTTATTTTGAATTGTTTTAATTCAAACCTTATTTTTTCCATACTTTCGTCATAGATCATTCATTATGAGTTTTAATTAAATTTTCTCGAGGTTGCTGATTTTTAAAACGAATGTATTCTAATACGGTTGTTTTTAATGTTTATATGCCAGTAGTTTTCCAAGAAAGGAACTTTTTAGTGAGGAATGTAAGATTACTGAAAGTGTCATAGAAAAACCATAATATTGCAAATAGGGGGGGGGAGGGAATGAAATGTAACAAGTAAATGCAATTGCAGTAGAACTATTACACATCTTCAAGGATTTCTTAATGTTATCCCAAAGAAAGAATTCCATTGTATAATTTTTTTACTGATATGTTATTTTTAAAATTAAAAAATGGAATAATTTTATTAAGTTTTTTATATTGCGTTAAAGAAAATATTTGTATTCGAAAATTCATTTCTGCTCAAATATCACCATTTTTTAAGGCCCATCTCATAATAAGAAATTGTAATGAGCTTTTTTTCGTTCATATGATTTTGTTAAGATCAAAATACTATATGTAACTGTCAATTTGACTTTATTATGTATAAAAAAAACCTATGAGAGCTGATTCTGATCTTATAAGATTAGAAAACTACATAAAAAAAAAACTTCCATTTCTCAATATACAGAAATGCAAATTTTCCTTAACTTTCTCTAAAAATGTTCAGAGAATTAATTACAGGATTATAAAACAATATTTGTAGTATATGCAGTTAACACAGGATATTTTTTTTTATTGAAAATGCCCCAATTTATTTCTCGACTATATATTTTGATTTTAACAAAAGGAATCCATTCAAGAATTAATATTGCTTGTCAAATACTTTTGATTTCTTTATATCCTGTTAAGAGATAATTTGCAGGTCATAAGTATGATTGATTAGTGACTATATAGTTATTTTTTTTATATCTTTAATGTCATGAAATATTAGAGGAGAAATATTTCTAAATGTTGGTTACTAGAAAAAAAATATTGGCTACTGCTATTGTAGCATGCAAAGTTTTATTCGATCTGCAAAAAAAAAAAAAAAAAAAAAAAAAAAAAAAAAAAAAAAAAATCGCCTTTATAATAGCATAAGAGAAACCTGGAAATATCAAAATAATATATTTTAAAATAAAATTGATAATATTTTCATTTAAAATTATGTTACATATAAACTTGTTCATTTTGTCATTTTAATGATTGTTTTTCTTTCAGATATTGTGAATGTAGATCTGAAATCAACACTACGTGTTCTGTATAACTTGTTTGTTAAATATAAGCATTTAAGTTGAAAAAAGAACATTTTAATGCATTTTCTAAATACTTATTATATATTTGTAAACTACTGTTGACACAATTTAACATTTTATAAAGTTTGTATTAATAAAGATTAAAATGTTTGGATCATGCTTGAGTAATTTAAAATAAATTTAAATCTTATACACAAAGCAAGAAACTATCTTCTGTAGTACACCATTGGTATAGGTATTAATAAATTTATTTCAAAGTAATTTCACTGTTTACATATCATTTGAATACTTCAAGGCTATATTTGTTCAATATCTTCTTATTAAAATGATAAATTTTTGGGATTTACATCTCTCCGGACTTAAACTTACCAACTTTCAAATAGAATTGTTCACATTTTCACTGATAATATGGAATATTTTATACTATTCTATCAACAGAGCAAAAAACTAAACATAGAAAAAATATTTGCTTGCCGAAATTGCTCTCTACAAGTATACATTATAAAGCATTGTCGTTTTTATTCTCTTTAGAGAGGAACAGTGTGTACAGAATGGTAGAGGAGTAATATTCTTTCCTCTTAATTTCTTGGCATAATTAGGACTAAAACAGGCTACTGAATAGTAAATGCTCGAACTTCGTTAGTTGATATTGCCGTAGTTGAATTAGAAATTTTTCCCCCATTTTGAGTTGAAATTAAAAGAACTTAATAAAAAAATAAAAAAAATTCATGTTGCCTGTGTTTTTAATACTTGATAAAAATGCAATTTTAAAAATCAATCTGTTTAAGCAAAATAATTTTTTTTAAAAAACTATCTTACTATCTAAGATGAACTTAATTTTTTATTTTATTTAACGACAATGTTTCAAATGTTCAACTCTTATTTAACTCATTAAGCTATTATAAATGCATGTAATTTTGATTCAATGGATTAAAATATCTATTTCAATTGCAAGTAAATTTTAATGTCTTGCAAAAAAGTTTTCTATATTTTAAGTATTCTGAAAGTACATGAATGATTTCATCTTGTTTCTATGAATCTAATTCAATTATTATTCTTAATTTATAAATTTTGAATTAAAATTTAAGATATATAATAAAACTATACAATTTAAAAATTAATTAAAAAATTTATGTTCTTAAACCGGCATAAACTTCATTCTTAAAGTGTGTGTGTGTGAAAATACTTTAAAATTGTTAGATGTATCATTTGATGCAACCAAGATTTTAGGAGTAAAAATTTTTTTCAACTCTCTCTTTCAATTAAGAGGTTTAACATAATTGTAACTATTATAATTTTATTTGTATACTCTTAGGTAAAAGAATTGTATAGGAAAATACTAAACTATTTTCACAAAAATATTAAGAAAATCAATTCTTAGAAATCAGCTAAAACAAACGTTTTTAATTTTCTGAAGTATCACAAATGCATGCTATGTTTATTGACTGGAAGATATAAATAGATGTTAAAGTTCTAGAATTACATTTTTGATTTTGATCAATGTAAATTTCATTTAAATTTACAATATATAACAAATAAGTTTTAAAATTTTTTTATAAGTACAATAAATTTATATTTTTAGCCACTTTATTGGGAAGTTTAAATCATTCAAAATATTTAATTGTAATATTTAAACACTGATAAAATTATAATATTTTAGTAATGTATTATAAATTGGCATCTAAACATATAAAATATTGTGAATTTAAGTTCTTATGTGGGGATAAGAACTCTGTTGTCATATTACATGGATAAATGTAGTGCAGATTTGCTTAAAAGATATAAAAAGGCAAAATTAAAAAAAAACAATGTTTTTATTTATTTATTTATTTTTTTTTTTACACTTATGGAACAGACCACAATAATTATCTTTCAGATATATACAAATCGACCATCAAAACATTGTAAAAATATACACACAATTCATTATTTTAAAAATTCATTGAGAATGTTTAAAAAATGATTCATTACAAATGAATGGCACAAATTCACAAAAGGTAATGTGAATAATGAATATAATAAAACACTACACTACTAATGGCATTATCACAGTATATTGCTTTGTGAATATATATTCATTGATACATACTATATCAAAAATAACCTTCTGAATTTCTTACAAATGTAAGCACTTTTCAGTAGAATTAGTGTTTGAATTTAACATACAATCTTATAAATTTTAATATTAAAATTTTTATATACTTATGAAAGATGATTCTGCAATTCTAAACATATAAAATAAATTAGAAATATCTCTGAAATAAATATAGACGTGGTTAAAATATTAAAAAATACAACTAGCTGCAGATATGTTGAGTTTCAGTCTTGTGAGTATTTTGGAGCTCTCTGATTATAGTGTGAACTGCATAGTTGATGTTGTCAATTTTTCTATCCATAGTTTGTATCTGAAAGCAATTTATTTATTAATACATATTTTCAAATTTCCAAGATACAAGCTCATTAAAGTTTGTTGAAAAAGAAAAAAAAAAACGAATTCCTTTCACAGAATATCTCAACACAATCTAGAAATTAAGAAAACATGCCCTGTAAACTCATAAAAAGGCAAATTGTATTACTCTGATATTGTTCATTTTTGGAATCACTTTTCCCATTGTTCTTTACTAAAAATTTTAATAGAAAAATCAGAAAACCTATTTTAATTTCCCAAGAATTATATGCTCCAATCCTAAAATTGTAAAATTAGTAAAATATTTGGCAAAAATAAATTTAAAGTAACATTTAAATTTTGTCAACAGGAAAAATTTAATCAATTTTAGCAATTGAAACTTGTTTCAATTAAACAAAGAAATCATTAAGGCTTAAAAGCTTAGGTTAATTATTTTAATGCATAAAGCATACCAGTCTATATTTATAATAGTTATGATGTGTATACAAAAGTAAAAAAATTTGCAATGATAGATATTGACTATTGAGTTATATTATAGGTATAAAATGCTTTTTTATGGGAAAAGTCATATTAAGATAAAAACTTATTACAATTTCATGTAAAATTTCTGTATGGCAACAACTGATACTAATTTTTCAGTTATTATTCCTTAAAGTTATAATAAATTGTCACACATGTTTGTTAAATTTATTCAAGTGCATAATTTTTTTTTTGTTTAGAATTTTATTTAAAAAATATTTAAAATTAAATGAAAGATTGAATCGGAATAAAAATCATTGAAATATATACTCAGTTCACAAATTTATAAAGTTTTAATGCAATGTAAATAGCTTTTAAGAAAAAAAAATGCTATATTTCCATCATTTCACAGGATTAAAAAATACAACACATTATACATGTTTTCAAACAGAAAATTAGGAACAATCTAAGAAATAATTTAAAGAAATTTTTAAAGTTGTTAATGTTTGTAATAAAAACAATTATTTTCTTGTAAATTTTGATTCAAACCTTAAAAAAATATGTATCAAAATTTAAAACTTACTTGTTGTTCCATTTGCTGTAATTTCTCACCAAGTGTAACTGGTTTACCATTTTTTCCTGAAAGATGATTCCCTGATTTTCCCAATACTTGATCTAACCTAAAGAATTAAAATTCACAGAATTAAAATGAAATTTGTGTTATATAATATTATCGGTAAATCTTAAATGTAAATAAAAGAAAGCTGCGTATTTTTTAAAATTTAATTATATTTAACATTTTAATTAAATACTTAATTGCCTTTTCATAGAGTTTATTAAAATTAAAAAAAATAGGCAGCTTATTTTAGATTTATTTTACCAATTACTGTATCTAGATTTATTTTCTTTCTAAAGAGCTATAAGAAAAATTTGAAACAACTGAATTATATAATGTTTTTAGTACAATCTCATACTATAAAATACTGCAAAATAAGTGAACTAAACATAATATTTAAGTTTGTCAAATAAACTTACATATTCCTTAGTTCCTTTACTTTGAAAGATTTTATTAATATTTAAATTATTTGTTCAAGACTGAAGTGACCAATGAATTTGTGTTTATATTGCTAGATATATAAAAACCCTGAAATGAATATAAATTCATTAAAATAATTCATTCATTAATTTTTTTTTAGAAGATTTTAAGTAACTTTATAGGTCTCTTTGCAAATTTTTAATTCTATTATATATATATAGAATTTTAACTACTTTAATTTTAAAATGCACGAATTCTCTCTTTCAAATTAATTTAGCACATTTTTTTATTTGAATTAATCTAAAACAAAAGTTGTACTTTTCAATAAATCATTAGTATAAATACTTGCAAGATTTTGAAAAAAACCCGACTATTTGCTTTCCAAATTTTCTTTTATATGTCTTAAGTTTTCAATAAAGTGGGAGAAATTTAAGAAAATTTTTGCTGATATTTATTGCATAAAGAAAAATTAAAATAATTTGCAAATTTAACATTAATTTGCTTTTTTAACCAGTAAAACTTGATCTATGATGGAATATTTCATGAAAACAGTTATTGGGTTTGTTCTTTTTATCGTCAAAAGGTAATTTTTTGCTCATGAGAATTAAACTAGGATCTACATACAGTGGATTCCAAACCACCACAAACATCAAAGATTGACTTAAAATTTAAACCCAAACTCTGGAATCAAATACCAGAACATAAACTATTCAGTTGCTAGATCAGAGAAAGACAGCCTATAAAATTTTAAGGTTTGATAATCATAGTAAAAAATATGTTTAGAGAAATCAAATTACCTTCTATGAAGTTCTTTTAGGCGAACATTCATACTAAGCTGTCCTTGGGAATATTGCTCTATAACATCACCAACATCATATGGTTTCCGTGCTTGCTGTAAAGTTTTATTAAATATTTTATTTTAAATAAAATAGCGATATTAGACATTAATAATATTTGCTTTAATTGTAAGGTATTACTGCAATGATGACAGTTTATTAAATTTTTTCAATTGTTAAAAACTAAATCTTATTACTCAAAAAATATTTACAATAAAAATAGATATGAAGTTTACATGTAAAAATTTATATATACAAATAATTGTAACTGACAAACTAAATAACGTCGGAAAATAAATTTCGTTTATGAATTAAATAAAACATAGCAATCAATGATAATTTTATACAATTGTAAAATTAGTTTCAATATTAAATTACTTAATGCATTAGTAATATTAAATTTATAACTTCAACAATGTCTGATTTATTGTTTTAAATATCCACTAGCATCTCCCCCTTAAAAACACTATTTTTATTGGATGTTTAAAATACTTCTTAGAATTTGTTTCAAACTACTGTTTTATTAACCTAATATTAGAAGAAACTCGTTTTCTTAAAATTGGTTTGAATTGATAAGTGATGTCTATTAGGTGTTCAATCAATACATTGGAAAACAATTGCTTAATTTTAATGACTATTTTTCTTTGGCTACAAATTCCTTGTTTTTGCAAAGAATTTTTGTTGAATAAAAGAATCCATGTAGAGTAAAATATTTCTCTGCAACTCTTTAATTTTTAATATTTTTAGAGAATGAAATGTAATTTCAAGTATTCAAAATTTCTTAATAAAAAGCTATATACATTTTAATGCTTTAATTTTACACAAATAATTTTTGGAAAAGACTGAATGACTAGTGTCGTTTGATGAATTTCTATTAAAAATAATTCCTGTAATTTCTTTGATGGGTAAACAATATGTTTATTTATTTACATCCAGGTATTTTCTTTTCACAAAAAGATATTACTTAACTAAATTTTCAAAATCTTCTTCACTAATGACATTTTGTATTAGATTTTAAAAAATATATATAATAAAAAATGTATAAAGTATACTTTAAATCTCCAACAAACCTAAACATCCCATTTGGTACTCTTAAAATAGGCATAAGATTTTGTAATAAGCAATACTTAAGCCATACAAACGAACCTAGCCTCTTTCAATTTTAATAACATTTACAAAACTTTACTAAGATAAAATAAATTTTGAAATCAAGTTATTGAAATTAGAAATATACTTTATAGAGTTAAATATTTCACCAAGTGTGGTTTTGAATTTTTATTAATTATGAATCTACACACAGTAAAAATCTTATATTGCAAATAAAATTTAATTCCCCATTTTTGTTGTTCAGCAGTGGAAGAATTGAATCTCTACTACCAACAATTAATCCATATTGGTCCAAAATTGAAGCCATAATTTAATTTGAATAAAAAATAAACAGCAAAAATGTATTTAGAAGTTAGTTTTATGAAATATTTTCTCTTGAAATCAAACTCCCATTATTTTATGCTCACTACTTGCCTTGGTATTTAAATTTAACATCTTCTAATGATTTGAAAATTAAAATTTCACAATCAGTGCAATTAAAGCATTTATTGAAATCGTGTTCATACATATGCATTCTTAAAATATATTCAAGGAATATTAGCTTTCAATTACATACTTTAGCTTACAAATCAAATCTTAATAATTTTTTTTAATTTACTAATCTAGGTTTGCATGAAGGAAAATATACATTATAATAAGTGTATGATACTTTTCACAACATGTGAGTTAACAAAAATAAAATACAGAATATTTATTTCATTCTTTCACACCTTTGTTCATTTGAGGTGTAAAAATTCAAATTATTTGTAACAAAAGATAATTCAATAATATGTAGAATTTCATTAATGACAATTATTAAAGAAAGGATTGCTGACAGTCATGAATTACAATTGCTGAAATGAATTGCACTATCTATTTGTTGAAAAACTTTCATTGGAGTTGGAAAGCTTTGTAGAATGAGATCTTTATGGATTACACGTTTCATTAAATAATTATTTTTTTAAAACACAAATCATATTTATGTATTCTCTTTCAACAAATTGGATGTTTCACAGCTTAGAATATTCACACATATGGTAAAATTATTTCTATATTAGTAGACTAATGCAAGACAACTTCAATTTCTTACCATGCTGTACCACAGAATTGTGTATGTGTGAAAAGTTGCTTTTCAAAAGCTAGAGTAATGAATGATATTAATTTGCATTCACTAATGAATTCAACTTTGTTTATTAGCATTATTTCCACATATGGTGCAAATGCACGAAAATATAGAAAAATTTCAATTTTTATCACAGTGTTATAAGATCACAGATTTAATAATTTCAATTTACTACAGGCAATATCAATAAGCACTCATTTCACTTCCTTTTGATACGCATTAGATGTTGTAATAAACTTCTGTTCCATTTGATGGCTTTAAAATTAAATTAGTTATAATTTAATAAATATTCTCAAATAATATAACACCATAGTAAATAAAGGCTGTTGATAACATTTTTAAAACTGGAAAATTCAGTTATTTATTTTCAAATGTTTAATTTAAAGAACAAGCTTTTATAACGGTTGTAGAATATTTGCTCTGTAAAATAAAATTTGCATCTGCATATTTAATTCTTCTATTTAGAAAACTAGAAAATTTATTACTTTCCCAAAAAAATCAGTGAAACATAAGGCATGTAACAAGTATTTTCTTATTTAGCACTTTTTATCAAGTATTTTATTTTAAAAAGTTTTGCAAAACAATTTAATTCACTCACAAAAAAAAAAAAAAAAAAAGAATTTAAATTTTGGTTTTTAAAATGAAGTTTCTATTAGTTATGTAAAAGTAAACATTGCAATTTTTTATTAGTTATTTCTGCCATAACAAACTTCTTTAGCAGCAACCAATTATTTAAAAAATGCTAATACAAGATATATGCAAATGCAAAAATTTTGTGATAAAATATTTGTTTAGGGAAATTGCCTTAACACAACACAATAACTTGGGATTATAAGAGTCCTAGTTAAATGAAAACTAATACACTGAAATTGTGATGTATATTTAATTCTTTGATATTTTCTAATTATTATTTCGAATAAAATTATATATCAAAATTTACATAAATCAGTTTCTTTAATATAAAAATTTATTCCATTTGTTATTTTAATAAGAAAGGCAAATTTTACTTAAAGATAAAGACATTAAAAAAAAATCTTACCTGAAATTTTCTTTTTGCAACAAAATATTTAATTTTTCTTATAGCTCGTATAGCATTTTTATGAGTTTCTGACAATCTGAAAAAAATTACATTCAAGTAAAAAAATTTTCTTAATAAATAATAAACAAATTGTAAATTTGCTTATCTTTTATTCTGCTAATATCAAAGTTTCTTAATTCTGCAATTTTCCATTAAAATATTAGTATTTGATATAAGAGTTATATCAACAATTAGTTTATAATAAATTTTTTTATTTTATTTTTTTATAAATCCCTTATTTTTGAAGTGGGTTAAATATGTTTTAGACAACATTTCCAGTTCTATAGAAGCACAATTTTTATTTATACATGTAAATTAAATACATTATATTTAAAATAGTTATAATTTCTTAGAATAGTTAAAGTGTAATATTCTAATAATTCAAATTAGATTTTTTTTCTTTCACAGAAAATTATAAAATTACCAATTTTAATATAATTAAAAAATAATTTGCAAATATTAATTGAAAATGATCTTAATAAATTTGAAGAGTTAAATGATGTCACAGATAAAAATTACATTATAGAAAATGGTGCAATTAAAGAAACTTTTAGTGAAATTTAAGAAATTATATAGCATAATAATAATAATAATAATTAAAAAAAATGATATTAAAAATTAACTTTTTTATTTACTATATAAAAGTAGATGCATTTTAATTAAAATATCCAACCGATTTAAATTTCACAACTGACAACAAAATATTTAATTTTGGGCAGAATGTGCAAAAAGTTAGGCAATTTACATTTGAAGCTAATTTAAAGCAGTTTACAAATTATTAAACATCTTAGCAAGAATTGAATACAAGTTTACCATGGTTGGATGTTCATCCAATAAAGCCATATTTATATACCAACACATTAATTTTTTTCATCTGGTAGTATTTAATAGCAAATTTATAAAAAAAAAAAAAAAAAAAAAAAAAAAGTATGAAACGAAAGTTTAAAACTTATTTATTGTTAATACCTGGCACAAAATTTCCAAAAGGTGAAAACAGTTGATAAAAATTTTCATTTTGCACATAAATTCACTGACAACAGAATGAAATTTCATTCATTAAATATTGGTTTTTAATAGGAATTTCTGAGTTTTTCCAAGTAGAAATTCAAAAGCTTTGGTGTAATATATAAATTAAACACTGGAAATATTTTCATGTTTTAATTATGAAAAAAGCTCTGATTAGAAGTAAATTCTAAAATGAAGTTTCAGAGAAAATGTTTATTAAATTAAGATTTCTAAGTAGTGTAATCTATCAGCAAAAACTATTTATTACCATACACAATTCTGTAACTGATAACACATAAAATTTCATTACAGATTGTTATTTTAATTGATATTTCTAATATTATTAATTGAAAAATTAGTTTTACATATAAACCTTATTTAAATCATATACAGAAATAAATGTATTCAAATAAATTTAACTATTTTCTTAACGATTAGGTGAGAATTTAGCATTTAAATCAAAATTTAATCACATTAGAAATCAATAATATCATGCATTCAAGTAATTTATTTCATACAAATCTAGAAATTTCTAGAAATGTTATATAACAATTTTAGAAACATTTTTTTAAATATACAACAATGCCGATTTCAAATTTGAAATACAAATTACTGTGTGCAGTAATGAACATGTGTGATTTCAGATATTTTGATGTAACAGAAATATATCGAGTAATTTTAAAGAATTTAGGTTACATAGTAAAAATATTAAACTGGTTGAAAAATTAAACTTTCTGAATAATATAGCAAAAAGTTATTTGCAATATTTTATGCATTATCTTTCCAATAAGATAGTCCAGATTTTTTTTTTAGTTATTGACACTTTACGTTACTAATATTCCACAGAAATATATTTCAAAAGCAGTACTCACTTTGTGTAACCTCTTGGACTTCCATAATCATTTTCATCACACATATCATCATTATAATCATCAGAATTAGCCTGCAATTTACTAGAACCTAAAATATTTTTATTTACATTATTTAACAAAAATTATATAAACTCAAGTAAAATTAAAAGTTATAACAAAAAATTAAACAACACTTTTCAGAAAGCACACTATTCAGTTTTTAAAATTTAATAACAAATTTCTGTTACGGATCAATGTGTGATAAATGAAATAAAATTATGCCAATTTAAAATTTGAATTATATAAAATATTAAATGTCAAAGAATATTAAAACTTGATATATTCTATTCTACTTATATTAAATAATCATCTATTAAATAAAATGCATAATTAAGTAAAATATCAAACATTGAAAATTTAATCGAGTAAACACAAATTAGTATTTAACCAAAATCTTTATATTTTTGAATTTAGAAAATGAAAATGTTAATCTCAATTTCAAGTATTTTTATTTCAAGCTTGAAGAAGAATTAAATAAGAAACTTAAGGCTATACACAAAGTAATTTCTTTAAAAATTTTATATTTTGACTAAAACTTAAATATTTGAAAAATAAAACAGGATATTTTTATATTATGATGCATTTAGTGTGAATTATTTAGTTCAAAGATTATTTTATTTTGATTTCTATTACAAAACTGGCTTTTATTAAGAAAATTTATTACAATAATAAAATAAGACTGAAAAACCTTTATCCAGACTAGTAACTTTTTTGAATTCTGCCAGAAGGTTAATTCTAAGCTGATTTAGAAGCAAAAACCTTGTAATATTGCTTTTTTTTTCAACATCCTTCATATTATTAAATCGCTGTTTAAGTAACTTTTGAACTAAGAAAGATGCTAATCTGACAAGAAAAGTTCTGTGCTGTAAACAAAAAAGACAAACTAAAATTTAGCAATTTTCAAAATATTACTTTGATTCATTGAGCCAAGTATGCCGAAGCATTAATTAAAAGAACACATCATTTTGGTTAATTAGTCAGAATACCACACCTGATAAACATTGTAAGGGCTGAATATAGAAGCCAATTTATATGTGAAACCAAATAGAATAAATTTAAAATCGATCTCTCATTTGAAGTTTTACAAGCACAAAATGAGTATATTCAAGACAACGGAGTTTGAGTTACAATCGTTTTGTTTGTTTTGTGTGGTTTACAGGTGCAAGGTCCAATACTGGACATTTCTGCACCGAACAATGTTTAAAACAAGAGACTCAATAATAAGAGACTAGTCAAATATATAAGATGAAGGATATTAAAAATTTAATAAAAGTTTATGTAAAAGATTAAAGTGGATAAAAATTTAAATAGAATTTAAAAAACCTATTGCACGTAAAAATGCAAACAAATTTCCATGTGGTTTAGATCCAATTAAATCTAATAAAATTAAATTTGTTCTGTTAAAAAATACTAAGCGTAAATCATTGAAGTTAGGACAAATAATTAAAATGTGATGTACTGTATACGGTACATTATACATGTCACAATTCGGAGCACTCTGAGACAAGAATAAATGCTTGTGCGTAAATCGAGTATGTCCAATGCGAAGGCGTGTAAGTTTTACATCAACTCTTCGTATAGGAATAACTGGAAATGGAAGAATCCGAGGAGATATATTATGTAATTTGTTGTTTATCTGCAAATCCCAAGTTTTTTGCCAGTGGGAGGAAATAAAGTCTTTTACAATTTGTTTAATGTCAAAAAATGTTAATGTTTTATGTAAAGGATCAGTGGCATTTTTAGCAGCAGTATCTGCAAGCTCATTCTCAGCAATGCCAATATGACTAGGAACCCAACAAAACACATCAAATCCTTTACTCTTCAATGTATTCAAAATATCTAATATTTCCCCATTTGTCGTTAAAATGGTCTAATTGCATGATCACACTCATGCTATCTGTATAGATACAGTATTTTCGATGAGAGTTGGATTGTATTAGTTCTAGAGCACGTAAAATTGCAACAGCTTCAGCTGTGTAAACAGAGCATGATGTATGAAGTTTATATTTATAAAATTTATTTCCAATAACAATACCACAACCAACGTGATCACTTGATTTTCAACCATCAGTGTGAGTTACAATCATCTTACTCATTTTAGTTTTGCTTGCTGCTTACCACATTTGCAGCTTGAAGGGGAAAAATCAATTTTTTATCCTTTGTAATTCTTTGAGGTTGACAATTTTTTGTAAACACCTATTTGTTACTACTGTGGAAATAAAAGAAAAAGTAATTGAATTAACAAGTGATCATAGTGACTGTTGGACAAGATAGATTCTCAAATCTGCCTTTGCCTTCCTTGAAATGCTTAAACCTAATTTGCTATGTAAAGTTATATACAAAATCCTGTACCTTTGTCACCTCCCATTTTAGATAGTGCAAACTAATGAACATTAAATTAAAATTATGATTTACTAAATCAGGGGTTCTGCAGAGCAAGTGTAACTTTTATGTAGAAAGAGGGTCTTTATATCAAGGGTAGCAAAATATGAAAAGATATGATACACTCCAATATGAAGCTTTTATACAAGCATTTTATTCAAATTTTTTTGTAAGACAGAATGAAACCACATAAAAATCTAATTATAACATTAACAGAACAGAGAGACTTAAATTAACCTTTAATTATACCTCTTGAATTTTAATTTTTTTTTGTTTAGTAAAAAACTTATTTTCTAGAAAATTAATCAAATATCCCAAAATAAATGTTAAATTAAAATTAAAGATCTGAAACTTAAACATATTTATAGAGTTGAGGTGAAATTATAATTTTTAATGTTAATGCTGTATCAGTTTAAGAACAGTATTCCAAATATTAAATACAACTAATAAACAATATGAAAAAATTACAGCACAATTCTGGACAAGTATTACAACAATATGACAACGATGTAAATAATTCTTTGGTGTTCATTTAAAATTTTACAATATTATCGTAAAATTGGTTTCAATTTTTAAGATAAGGTAAAAATTTAATATCAACAATATGTATGCAGCATTAATTACACACAAGTCTTATTTTAGAAATGTTTCATTAAATTATTAGCATGTCCATATATATAGTCCTTTTGTGTTCTCTCTCTATATTTATATATATAACAGCATATTCAAATCTAATTACTTTTGGTATTTCATGTGCGATTGTAAGTTGAAAAGAAAATACATGTGATCAAAATAAAAAATGGATGATACATAACTAATTCACCATTCTTTCACTTTTTCAAAATGAAATATATATAATGCTTTTATATAAGAATAACATTTTTAACACTTATGATTTTTAGTCAAATTTAGTTTTATATTTGTTAAGCAGCATTACCAAAGCAATAGTGTACTTTTGGATTTAGAAAGCATAATTAACCAAACTTTAAAGAACAAAATTTAGATTACACTTAATCTTATTTAATAATTTATAATTAAATCAGATTCATAACAATTTATGAAAATATAAAACATTAAATTATTTTCTAGGAAAGAATCTTACTATCATTTTTCATAAGGTCATCATGCATAGATATCATCATATCAGGTACACTTCTTGATTGGTGAAGCCCTAAATACATAAAAGTTCAAATTTACAAAACAGTTTATTAAATAAGTATCAACAAGTTAATTAGCTCTTACAGAAATTTTATAATCTATCAAAATTGGCAAAATTAATTTTCATTAGAATGTTAATAATGCTAGTAATAACATACATCCACATAATTAATCACGTGATAAAATACATCAACTAATTTTATATAATGTTAAAAATATTTAAAAAAATACAATAAAAAATCGACCTGAAAAGTCAATTTATATAATTTCACAATTGATATTTAAAAACGAAAATTCTAACTTTTAACTTTGCTATATTCTTGTGGTAACATCCGTAATTTAAATATTTTTATCAAGTTTTAAAAACAATAACCAAATATTATTGAAACATTTATCTCAGATTTAGGCATTCTAATAATTAGAACTTCACAAGAAACCTTGAGAAATATAGCAAACTTTGGTACATAAAAATAAATTACCTTTTGGAGCTTCAAGAGTCACAGCAATTTCTCCATAGGATGACTTGTTTTCAGTTTGATAGTTTTTTTCATTTTCATTTCTATACCTCAAAACTTTATCAAAATGTCTTTTACGCAGAGCTTGTATTGTTGATTTGTACTACATAAATAAATCAATGTTAATAAACATGAAGCATGCATAAGAAATATCAAATATCCATGTTATATTAAAACTCTTAAATTGATACATGACAGATTAAGAGACTATCACTGAAGATATATGAAGAAAGAAAACTCCTTTGTTAAAATTGTTACACTCCAAATAAAGAATGAATAATTTATGCTTAAAAACCACTATAATACTTGCTTCTTTTTTAGTGTCAAGTTTTGATTTCAGTATTTCTAAGAAAAGGGCATTTTTTCTTTGCATAATGTTGAGTTTTCTTCAAATAATAAGCTGAAATATTTTTCTAATACTTTTCATGAAAGATGGAAATTAATGTAGGTTTTCATGTAAATACATAAATTCCAAATGTTTGTTAAAAATGTTGAATTTTTTCTTACAACTTAATAATTAGACATACATTGAGTATCATTAAACACTGAAGACTAAAAAATAAATTAAAAATTACTTCGACCTTCATTAAATTATAGCATTTTACTATATTAGTAGCAAAATTTGAACATTAAGAAATAAGCATGACATCAAAATAAGAAAGTTAAAATAACTGACAAATTTGATATTAATATTAGGAATGGTCCAAATACATGTACAAAAGGTCTTAACATGGTTGAAATTTTGTAAATGAATTATAGTGCTAGTGTATCTCAATTTTTGTAATAGAATTTATTTCATACCAAGTACTGAATCATGTAGACAATCATCTAAACCAGGGACCAGGACTATGAATTAAAGATTAATGATAGCCCATAAGACAATTTGGACTGCTACAGTTTTTATTACTTGTAAAATACATACATTACTTACTCAAACAAAATAATAAAAAGGTTTTATTTAATAAGCAATTAATTGGAAGTAACTGGAATGCATAATCTTTATGTATGCTAATATGTATATTCAAACTCTTGTACAAGTATAATTTATTGTAAAACAAATTTGTAACACAGTCATTTTCATACAAAAAAAAAAATATTACCTTTGTAGTTTCCTTTGAATCATTCTTTAAATGTATTTTCCATGTTGCAACAGAAGTATAACTTTTGTCAGCAGCATAGCAACGCCAAAGGGTCTAAAATAATTTAAGAAAATGTGTCAAAACTGAAATTATCTCTATTAATCAACAATTAAGTAATTAACTATTAATTTAATATTAAATAATTAATTACATATTAAATAATTTCTTAATAATTAAAAAATATTAAGTTAAATTTTAGATAATAGATCTAAATAAAAAAAACTGTTTTAATGCAACTGTTTGACGCTATTAAAATTTGATTAAACACAAAATTTGTTGTAATCTTATATTATAATAAATAAATTATATAAGTGTATATATTTGCATAAATTCATTAATAAAAGACTACTAAAATTCTATTATTTAAATAACTATAATTACTTAATTTTTTTCACATTAAAAATTTATGAATTTAGAGCAAATGTTAAAAAATTAAGAAACATTAATGTTTATACAAATATATCATTTGCAGTATTGTTAAAAAAGCTAAAGCAAAAGAGAATGAGAAAATATAGATATGGGCAACATGATCTAAAGATTGAAGTAGCATTTTCAGAAATTTAATCTTAAAATGTGCAGTTAGTAATTTGAAAAACTTCAGAATTAAAAACTAATCAATAGTTACTTGGATATTTATTGTCTGCAGTTTGGTTTGTCACTCAACATTATCTTTTTGCAAAGAGTTTTATTTTGACTAGGATATACATTTTGGCCTATGAAATATGAACTACAACATCCATGACTACATGGGAATCAACCTCATTAATTTTGAGTGATATATCAAAGTGTACAGCCATCAGATCTGGTTATAACAGGAGTAAAAACTAAAAGTAATAACATCAATATTTTACTTTGCTATATTGTAATGCATTAAGCATATTGTTTATTATGTGCAGTTGTTTAAGAAAATCAAGTATTGTTAGAAGACTTTTATAAAAAAGGAATTAAAGTACTTCGAAAAGTACTGTTCCATTGAATCCAAGTAACTATTTGAAAAATGATAATCGTGTTACAGGTTTACTTTCTGTATCTAAACTAGTAAAAACTGGTGCTTGGGGTGTTTAAATTCCTCACTTTGATATATAAAAAAGTTATATTATCTATAAAAAGTCCTCTATGAAGATAACATGTGATAGGAACTTAATTATATTAGCTTTGATCTGTTAAACTCTTTTTTATATTGCAAACAATTATACTTTGACCTATACACATGTACACTTACCAGAATCTCAAAATATTAATTATTTCTTGTATTATTTTGGAAAATGAATATACACGTAAAAACAAATAAAATTTGTATTTAAAATGGAAATTTTCTGTATTCAGATTATACAGTAAAAATACTACTTTATAAAAACTTCGCTTTTTTTTTTTTTTTTTTTTTTTTTTTTTTTTTTTTTTTTTTTTTTTAAGCTTTGCAGAACATTTTAAGTTATAATGAATTCAATTACCTGAATTAAAGTTGCAGCAACAGGAATTTGGCGACTAAAATGCTTTTGCCTTTGTTGCTGTTGAACTTTTAAGGCAAAACCAGATCCTAAGATGCCCTGTAATTTTTCCATGTTAAAATGAATAAAAGAACAAATTTACAAAATATATTTATACACAAAAGTAACTTAAAACTGGTTTCCAAAAACTAATTCACAACAATTTTACACAAATTTCAACTTTTTAAAATTTTTACTATTACAATTGCTTATGTTTTTTTTCATTGTTTACTAATTATCAAAATTTAGTGTTAAAACGTAATATAAAAATTTTCTTGCATTCTTTTAGAGTTTTTGCTTAGAATCTTTAAACTAAAATTACTAACCAAAATGAAGAAATATAAAGAGAATGTATTTAGAATTTTTCACAAAATTATAAAAACAAAATTATATAAGCAAATTAAATATGTTTTTTAAATCGTAATTGAATTGCATAATTAGAATTCCTATTATATAGACTATGCACACCTTCACAGATTATCTTGCATGTGACTTCCTTGTAGGATACATTATGAATGCTGCTCTTAAAAAGATTATCTTTTGATCACTTTTTTGAATACTTGAAAAATAGTTGTAAGTGAATATTCAAAAGAATGGCAATCTTTTGAATTTTTACATTAGTATTATTAGATTAGAATTATGATCATTAGATTGAGTCACAATATATTTTATTGCTCACTTTAAAGACAATGAGTTATATTACCCACTTCAGACAGGATTTTGAAATATTAAAACAGTACTTTTTAATTTGAAATAACCAACAAGTGTTTTTGATAAAACTAGTAATTTAAATATTGCAAAGTAGTTAAATTTTAAATTTGATTTGTCCCTCATTTCTATTCAAGTGTGAAAGAAAATACTAGCAAAGAAACTAAATTTGAATCAATACTTAAGAATTGCTTTTTTTTTTCTGTTAAGAGAAATATTTACGAGAAAAGTACAATATACATAAGCAATCAAATTTGAGTTTATAGATAAAAACAAATTACTAGAAAATATTCACTTTTATTATAAAAAATCAATCTTTTTAAACATCAATTGCAAATTTAAATTATCACAGATGAATGGCATACATTTCATATTTATTCATGTTTGCAGTAATGATGAAAATTTGTAAGCTTTTTGCTTGCAGAATCTTTTTTTTGCATTTATGCAAATTATTCGTCTTCATATTTAACCAAATTTTAAAAGGAACAAAATTTCATGAATCTGTGGAAATTTCAATGCTTTAATTTTATGCTTTAAATAATTTTTAAATTTAATGCTTTAATAACTAAATTTTGTTATTTAGTTAAAAAAAATTATTTTTATTAAAATGTAAAAATAAAATTTGCTCACAGCAGGGAGGGCAAAAAAGGACACAGTGAACAAAGCTGAAATGCAAGCTAAGAGTCTTCCACTCCAAGTTAAAGGAACTTTATCACCATAGCCGATAGTCATCATAGTAACCTAAAATAAAAGTTTTAATTAAGAAAAAACAGAATAATGTTTTATTTTACTTAATTTATTGAATTAAGATTAAAATAAGCAGTTTACGTTTTTACTTTAGCACATTTAAAGATTTATCATAGGGCACCTAAAGTATATTTTAGGATTTATTTCTAATGAAAGATATTTAATAAATCATAATTTATAAGCAATTATATCAGATAAAATGTCAAATGATTAAATAAAACTTATATCTCTAAGTTTTAATATACAATTGTTTTTTATTCCCATATTATTTTTATATATTATTAGATCCATTACAAATAAGTTAAACTTAAATCACTAAGTTTTATTTATCATCTAAGATTTCTTGAAAATGACAATATTAAGTTATTCAGTAGTTTAAAAATTCATATTTATCCACTGATTTTATGTCATTAGTGAAATAGCAGTGCAAAAGCAATCTTAAGTGATCCATTAAATTGATATTAAGACTCTGAGGAAAAGTAGTTAAGTAATAAAGAAAAATAATCTTTCACAAATGTACTTAACATAATTGAGATGGGGAATAAAAAACAATTGCATATTAAAAATGAAATTCCTTTAAAAGTCATTATTCATGTATGACTTTAGATACATAAGCTCACGTACAACTTTAAAAACTGCACATGAGATTGGTTTTTAACTTCTGTCAAATTTTGCAAAGAATAATTGGAACTAACCACAAATTAGATCCATTACAAATAAGTTAAATTTCAAACTAGTTTGTCCATGTTAAACATTATTATTAAACACTTATAAACAGAACATTTTCATTATTTTTATGCCTGAAAATAGTAATCAAATGAATTGTAATGACTAACACTTAAGTTAATTGCTTTTAACTTATAAATACTTTGTATTTGCTACTAATATAATCTATTTTGTAATATAAATATTTTGTTATTGCTTCTAACAAAATATTATAGAATTAAGAAGTTATAAATTAGGGAAAGAATTTCTACTGGGAACCTGTTGTTTTGTTGTGTAAACTCCCAAGATATCTAGCTATGTAAACATTACATTTAAAATTCTAATTTCTGAGGTAAAATTGATAAATAACAACTGAGATTTTAAGTAACATGAGTTAGGGAAATAAAAATACTGGAACATTTTTAGAATAACTTCTTGAAATGACTAACTAGAATGGAATATAACAATTAAATGAGGATTTAACATTTTATTAACAAGTATTTAACACCAGGTTATAAATACAAGTTTAAATTTAGTGGAAGTTTTGTAATGGTTTTTTGAAGCATGTAATTTTACTATTGAGTAGAAAGTAAAAGGTCTAAAGTTTTTCAGTTTGCCATTCTACAGTTACTTACCAATCTATGCTTATTTAATCAGCAAGTATATAGAGATCAAAACTACATATTAAAGATAAATATGTAATGACTGATTAGTCAGCTACTAGACTCAGTACAGTTTATGATTTGATGTATAACAGATTTTATTTTATATTAAAAAATTTTTATTTAATTTTGAAATTTTTTTATTTTATAAGATAAAATTTGAAATATATTAATATTAATTACTTACCACACCCCACCAAAGAGCATCAGCATAAGTTGCAAATGCTGTAGATGGCATGTTATCTACTATGGCATCTTTTTCAACCAGGAACATAAAGTATGATGAAAATACTAAGCCCAAAAATCCTATATATAATGCTGTAAACATTTCCTAAAAAGAAGTAGAACAATATATTTACATGCTGTAAGCTATTCAACCAGCATAAAAATGCAAGAGCCAAGTACATTTTAAACAGTGATGTTTGCAACATAAAAGAATTAACATCAAGTTCAAGTTTTAAAGATTTAAATCAATACAATTAATGCTAGTAAAATGTTTCTTTATGTGATAATAAATTAGAAAAACTCAAAATTAATATTTACATAAAAAATAATGTTTATGTTTTTATATTAAGCACTCAGAAAATGATATAAAAACAAACAAAAAAAATCTCAGATTACACATTTTTAGTAAACTAAAATTGTTTTTCGCGTCAATTTCTAGAACAATGTTAATAGCATCAATTGCTATAAATTTAGATTTGGGTTACATGCTTAGAACAAAATTTTTAAGTTTTTTTTCTTGTAAAATATAAACAGTTTTTTTCCAATTATGCTTAATTTTTTTTTGTTTATTAAGTAAAAACTTTAAGAACATTTAGTTATCAAAAATAGAAAATTTTTAATCATCAAATTAGATGCACTTAAAAGAATTTCTGAAAATTACAAAATATTAATAGTTTGTAACTGATTAGATATCTTGCACAGCAAGCAGCATGAAAGTTTTCATATGTACATATGAAAAATAAATTGGATAAAATAATAAAATTGATATAGCACTTTGAATATGGTAGTTTTAATAAATGAAGAATTTATTAGCTTGATTGTCAATTGTAATATTAATTTCTCCTTCAATGATAATGTGAGTAATTTAAATATTTAGAGAATCTTTATTAGAAAAAGTTGTTATTTTGCTTAAGTATCACTTTATAAAAATAACATTAACTTTATAACATTTATAAAAATAAATTGTTTACATTTTATGGAACATAAGTAATTCATTCGATTTATGTACAATCAATTCATAATCATTACAGAAATAAGTTCCTTGCAGATGAAAAATAGAGTTGAAAATATTCTTAGGAAAAGTCACTGTTATTATTATTTAAAGTAGCATAATTGATAGAAAAGTGAGGAGTCTAGTGAAACAATTAGGATTTTAGATCAAATGGAAAATACAAATCGACCTAAATTAAGCCTTTTCTTCACAAAATTATAAGTAAAATTTCATAAAATGTTAAATTTTTGCAATCTTATAAAGGAAACCTGAACACATTTCAACACAAATATGCTAAGGTTTCAATATTTAATAACAAACAATATTTCAATAACAGAATTACAATTCTCTACAAAAGCAAATAGTTTAGATTAAACAAGTATTTTATTTCCTAGAACATAAATTTTTCAATGATAAACAATTTTTTGGTGGACAATAATTTGAACATTTGATAGAATTAGGGTAGGGAATAAAAGACTAGCAATTAACTTCTGATGTGAAAAGTTTGGGATTGTATTCCTTAATTTTAAATGCACGCAATTTATTCAAACATACAAACAAGAATGAAAACTCTTGTTTTACTGCAGTTGATCATAAATACAAATCTCACCTGCCTGTGCTCCATTATCACAGATCCTAACAATCTCCAACAGCCACCTTCTCTATCTACATGGAGCATTCGAAGAATCTGAAGGAATCTGACACCCCTATTTAAAAATATTACAATTATTTTAATGATGCAAATCATAAATGTTTCTGCTTAAAACTTAAAAATGTTAATGGAAATTCACAACACAAACAAATGCTCTTAGAATCTTTTAACACTTTGCAAATTTTAAAACACAATTCTAAAATTTATAACTAATTTCATATTAACTATTCAATATAAAAGTTACAAAATGAATTTCTTTTCAATAGAAATGAAGTATTTTATATACAGAAAATGAAAATTCCAAGCATATCAAAATTAAAAATAAGAAATTTATCAAAATATTATAAATTTAGCACAGTAAAATTAAACATTCTCTTCAACAATATTTAGAAAAAACAGCATACTTAAAATTTAAATTTGAAGTAAATTTACAGAACTATGGGGGATAATTTACATTCTTATCAAATATTCTTCATTAAATTACCCTTTAGCCAGTGATGGATAAAAGATCATTTAATGCATATTGAAATCATGAGATACAAACTCAATAAGTAAATATAATTACTAATTTTGTCCAGTGGAATATTACATTTTCTCTTGTATTTCACATTGAAAGGTAAGACATGAATGTTTTTGATAAATAAAATCATGATTTATTATAAGCATTTAAGCCACAACTAATTTAACTCTGAATGTTATTGAAAAATCACTTAATCATACTAATTTTATTTTTTTGGATGGTAAGCAAAAAATTATGACCACACAAAACAAGGAGCTTTTGACACAGTAAAATGTGTAACTGGTCTTTCTTTAGCATTCATTTTGCAGTAAAAATTATTTTATTATATTTTTATTTAATGAACTGCTACATCAAGCACATTAGTTTGGAAAATAATGTTAATTGAACACTGAATGTCAAATTCTGAATATTACTTATCACTTAAATTAGTTTATTACTAACTTTTTATGGGATCAACAGTATAAAGTTACTTATAGTAAAAATAAAAACAAAAAGAATAAATAATGCAAAAATTATACTTAAAAAGTAATATTTGCTGTTTATTTTTTGAAATAGTCATAATCCTAAGCTAATGTTATTTATAAATAAAAATTTTTACTTAAAATTTATATTATTTACAGATTTATGTATTATTTACAGATTTTGCATCATGTACATAGTTTTATTACAGTACAAAACTTTGGTGATAAATTTAATTTATATAGTTTAAAGTTAAGTTTAATTAAACTAAATTCACGTGTGCAAAATTAACAAAATTAAAGAATTTTGTTAACCTTTTAAAATTAGTTTAACAAAACTGAATTACAAGAAAAACAAAAATTCCTTAAAATCAAATGTTTTTTAAATAAATACTTGAAAACTTTTAATTGGAAAATTATTGAAAATACTGGTAGCCACCATAAAATTACTTTTAAAATCTACTCTTTCAAAATTGAAATCAATACAAATCAAACGCTTCCATACTTAATATTCACAATTTGACAAAATAAGATTCCTTGAATCACTTAGAATACAAATTTAATAAATACTTAAATATAAACTAAATAACATAAGCTGTAATAATTGTAAACACAAAGCGATGATACAGCAGGAAGAGCAATGCCAACAGTTCTTTTCCTTTCCATTCTAACTTATTGCGAAATTTTAAATATCACAGGTGATTTCTTTATAATAGAGAAACTAATTTCAGAATTAATGCTGGTAATAACAATCTAGATGCTATTTAAATAAAAAATTTTACTCAATAGATTGACAGAAAAATTGATAAACTATTTTCTAAAGCTTAACGTAAGCTTAGAATTTCATGTGCAATTAGAAAAATAATTGAAACAATAGACATTTTTCAAAAGTTTTAAAATATCTGACAAAATTATTGATTTCTGTAAAACCATTGAGAAATTAAATTCAAATATAAACATATTTTGTTAATCTAGAAAACATTTTCAAGTCAATATACAAATAATTGCTAGATTATTAACTACAAATTTTAAAAATTTTCAGAACATTGTAATAACAAATTTATGGTAATTATTTAATTATTATTTAAATTGGAATAAAACTTTATTCCAGGTAAGGAGTTAGACTTTTTTCAACCTTATCTTCTTTGCGAAATTCACAGTCGACTAACTTATAAATGAAACACAAATCGAGTTTAATTAAGTTTTTATTCTAATAAATTAAACAGGAAACTTAATTTTGTCTTAATTAAAGCAGTTTTTAATTTTAGGTGGAAATTTTTAAAATTTACAATTTTTATAATAAACACCACCCATAAAGTAAATTTAAATAACAATTTTGTTTTTTTATATATAAAACTCATTTAAACACACATAATTCTGCGGACATTGGAAAAAAAAAATTATTATTAAGAATGAAATTTTCCAATTGCAGCAATTCAATGATTTTGTGTGCAATCTTTAATAAATATTAAATTAAAAATAAAAATAAAATACAATTCAAATAATTAAAGGCATTTTTACAAGTGACAGTTAGAAAAATTATATTGTCAGACCAATAGAAGTTCCTTGCAGAGAATTTATACCTAGATAATTCGTACCCTTTGGTGAGAGTTAATTTACAACGGAATTTATCAACATTTAAATTACAGTTTATTAAATTAAATGTTTACTAAGCCGAGCTCATCATTTACAAAAGACTGAAAACTTTAGTCTTAAGGTATTCTTTATATTCCTTTATTTCTCACATAATAAAAATTTAAATGAATCTTAATATGAAAGCTTAAAAATTATTCAAAAGAAAATACAAAATATCATGTATGATTTTTTTTACCTTATTGCCTTTATTCCAAAAGTTTGCCCATCTGATCCAAAAATAATCACAAAAAGACTGGATGATATGATGATGAGATCTAAATTTAATAAATGATATATTAGATTTCTAAATATAATAAACCTTATTCAAAATTAAATTTTTCAGTGTGATTTTACATAGTTATTTATTTAAAAAAATTTGTAAAATAATGTTCTTAGATCATGCTTGGTCTAATTCGAAAATCTGAATATTACAAAAGAATAAAATTATCAACAAAGAATGATTTCTAAGGAAATAGTACATTTTAAAAATTACAATTAAATTGGAAGCAATCATTTTGTATCATGAAAGCTTAAGTGCTATAATGAATGTATTATTTTCTATTATCAGCTGTTAAATTATATTACATTGAATGTGTCACATGAAAATATTTTAACAAATTATCTAAATAAAGAAGTTTGATTTTAAATTGTAAAAATCTTAGAAAATATTTTTTGGGATTAAATACAAAGTATACAAAAGAAAATATTAATATTTAAACACAGTGAGTAGAATAAAACTCTCTTAAAGCAGATTTAAAATAACAATATGAATGTTTACTATAATAAATACATACCTATAATGCATATGGGTTTTGAAATGAATTTGAAGCGGCCCCATAGTCCTACATACTTGCCTCTGCACCCGGCTGACCATACTCTTGCTAAATATTCAGTTGTGAACAGTATAGCTAATATAACTTCCTATATTAAAAATTAAAAAATATTATGAAATGATTTCATAATTTTTAAAATTCAAGGGAATTCATTATAAAAATTAAATTAGTAGAATTTAAGCTTTTCAAAAGTAAAATAGGTAAAAAATTATGGTAGTAATTAAATCTTCTAGACTGATAAACAAAATACTTTTTACATTGCTTATTTTGAACCACTTAAAAGAGATCAGACAGAGAAACATATATGCTAAATATAAAAGAAAAGTAATTAAAAAAGCAAAATATGAAAAAAAAAAATCTTAAATAGATGGTTAAATCAATGAATCAGTAAGAAAATTTATAGCAAAATTTAAATCGATATTTTGGTTGTGACTCAATCGATTTTTTTCACAAGTGGTTTCATTTCACAGAGACCTATGGAATAAAAGATCATGAATCATTACAAATATCCTCATCAAAGGCTTGAGCCAACGGATTGTTAAATTGAAGATTACATGCTCCCCGCTAAGATGACAGCTGTTATAATTTGGCTAGAAATTAGGATAAGATAAATATTTATTCATATGCATAAAAAAATAAAATTGTATTTAACTTCTTATTTGAATAAATTTAATAATTTTATTATGAAAGCTTTTAATTCTATAATAAAATAAAATTTATTTTTAAGAAGCTTTTGTTTCAATCATTAACTGAAAAAGGTATAAAAATGTTAAGATAAATATAAGATAATTGTTTCTAGTTGCTTTGAATCTTACTAGAAGTCTTTGCAAGTGTGTGATATGTTCTATATAATGTACTGAAGATTAAAATTTCAACAAGAAAAATATTTACTGGATTCTATATTATTCATGTTTTTTGTTCTGTATTAATGCTTTACAAATATTGATTTTACAGGAAAGCATGTGAAATTAGTTTGGATAAATATTTCATGACAAATTATAGAAGCAACTCTGCTATTAAATGCATAGCATAAATCAGACTTCTGATCAGCTACTTCTGGTTCCAATAACAATATACATTCACCTAGTAAAGGAGTTAGAAACTGGATTGGAAGTACACATATAGTAATTCCCACAACTTCAATACTAAGCCACAGCTCAAAAGACATATGCAATTTGTATTACCTAAAATGCTATTAAATAGGGATGTTGCTATGTGATACTGAATAGAAAAAGAGAATTATATTAAATTAAAGAATATGAGTCACATTTTCAATCAATTTTGTATCATGCTATTCGAGATGCTTGACATTAATACAGTATTGAGGGTAACAGAAGCTAATTTATTGTGCCATGCTGGTAATCCATTCTACAGAAATAATTGAACTATTTATGTAACATTGTTCTTAAATGACATCTATTAATAGATGGACTGTTCTATCAATATATATATATATATATATATATATATATATATATATATATCAATGATTTCAGCAGATTGAATATTTTAATGACTAACTGGAATATTTTAAATGGAATTCAAGATCTGAATTGATAGAAAAAAATTTATATTATCAATACTTATTTTTATATTAAACTAATTTTCAATGAAGTAAAAAGCATAAACATGTTTATTTATTTTTAATGTAATTTTTTTTTTAATCTTAGAACAGATTTTTCCCACAGAAAACTAGTTATAATAATCTTAAAACAGTTGTGCAAAAAAAAAAAAAAAAAAAAAAAAAAAAAAAAAAATTGAAAGTCTTAAGGCTATTGAATGTTTGGCTACCTTAAAAACATTTTTTCATATTACTAATATGATAAACACTAAAGTTCATTGGCTATTATATTAGATTCTTTGTTCAAGGTATTCTTGTAGAGCCATTTCTTTGAAAGCTAATAATGATCTAACAGTTGAGTTTTTTTTACTTGCCATCAACCATTTCATCACCAAATATGGATTTGTGTGTTTGTATAAAGTTGATGAAGTACATTACATATGTTTTATACGAGATTAAAAGATTCATACAGATTCTAACCTTTTTCTATACATAAAATATGCATGTAAAAATTTAGCAGAATTAACTTTACATTAAATAAAAGAGTATGTAATTGATGATTCTAATGAACAAATTCATAGAGATAGCCAATCTTTAACAGTAAAACTTAATATAATGAAATAAAATTTTTTATAGCAATTGTGGGAGTAGCTGATCCATAATATACATTAGAAATTGAATTGCAGATTGAGTAGACTAAACACTATTCAAAACTAATGTGGAGCCTCATGGACATTTTTCTTTAATAATCTTTAAAATGTAATATCTTTGCAATTTATTTGTACCTAAATTTTTTTAAATATTGCTTAACTGATAAGTTCATTAACTCAATGAATGGATGAAAGGCTGAGTTAACCCTACCCAACCCAAGGATAGCACCTGTGAAACAAAAAATTAACCCACTTTAAAAATTTATACAATTTGTAAAGGTTGTAATTTATTCTAACAACAAAATTTTCATCATAATTATCTATACATATTCAAATTTTAACAGAACTTTTATGAATGACATTCAAATTTTTTTTTCATGTGGGTATGGATAAAACCAAATTATTTTGATTATGTTTTTCATAATTCTAAAGGCTATTTTGAACATATATAATAATATTGTATATTTTTCACATAATTTGCCAATGATATATACATATATATATAAAGCATATTCTGACATTTTATTTAAACTTGAAATTAATTGCCAAGTAATGTTTCCTTTCAAAACAGAAATCTGGTTTAATTCAAAAATTAATTTTAAGTGTTTATATTAGTACGACTTTTATATTACTATTAACATAAAACTAAGATCTTTAGACTAATTTCATTTTTCAACAATTTTCACAGAAATATCTATTTTTAAACTTATATAAAGTTAATTCAATCATATAAAGTTTGTTATTTCCTTTCATATTTTAACAATTAATATGACTTCATTTAAATTGAATAATTTAAGCTATTTTTTATTTTACAAATCATACAGAAAGCTCTTACGCTTATCTAAAGTTCGACTGGAAATTTAAGTATCTTCTACTGTCATATCAACCTAATATTAAAATAGATTTTCGTACACTAATTTACGCATAGAATTATAATAAATCATTACACATAACTCAAACTAATATGAAAAATTTAAAATAATAAAGTTTGGTTAGCCTATACTTGAGGGTATCCACCTTAATTCTAGGCAAGATGTGATCGCCAAGCTGGGCAAAACCCAATCGTGTTCTGATTGCAACACAGCAATTGATTGTTCTGTGCAAACAAAAGCGATAAAAGTCGCCAAGTTTGCCAAGGGGGCACTTTTTAATATAGTTTTACCTTAAATTTTTATTTTAGTGTGAAAATATTCTTAACTCATGACAAAGAAATTTGTGATACATTTAAAGATTAAATTTACGTATTTTTCAAAATAAAATACTTATAAAACAAAAATTAAAGTTCATACTATTATAAAAACAGTTAGTGAACACAAAAAATTATAAAGGATAAGTTGGTAAGTAATGTTAGCCATAAAGGAATTTGTTGGCAAATTAAGAAAATAATTCTGTTACTATTAAAAAAAAGATTTAATTTCATGGCATTTTATATTGCGAGAACATTTATTTTTCAATTAAACGAAAAGGAAATTAACATAAGAATGGTTTTTGAATTAAAGTAAAAATTTTAACAAAGAACACACAAATTCATTTTATTTTAAACAGCACAATACTTCATACAAATGTGGGGAAATATTTCAAATGGTTATTGGACATAATTTTGAAATAAAATCTATGTTCCCCAAAATTGGAAAAAAAGTGTATAAGCCATATCAATTACACATGCCTTTGGGTGGTTTTTCTCACCAGTGAAATTTATAATGAAACATCCGGTTAAGTTACAACAATATTCCGATTTGAAATTGGGATATTTCTGCTGAAAGGGATTGGGAACCTGCTGAAAGACTGCTAGTTTCGTATTTTTAAGGACAAATGACGTGGTTGTAATGCGAGTTGGCACTTAACTCTCACTGGGAAGAATTTAAAACAAAATAGAGCACAAAGCTGGTAATTCAATTGCGGTTTGACAAATTGATAGACTTGTTTTTTGAAGACGGAAGAGTCAATTTTTCTCAGAAGATTGAGATCTATTTTCTATAGAATCTTTTAGTTAGATTGTGATAATTCTTGTAAATAAGTTAGCTCATTAATTACGTACGTATATTCTTTCTTGTACTAAATTTTAATCAATTAATTAATGAACCAAATTTTGATCAAACTTTACTGGATGCATTTGCGAAAAACTAACAGCATTTAAAATCAAGACATACTAAAATTAGTTTTTTTAGCAATGTTTCAAGTCGTAAACTATTCATTGCCGTATCTGACTTTGAATAATTCTTTCCCTTTATTTGATCATACTACTTTGATAACATTTTGAGAGCACTACCAGTCAACATTTCTTCTCCAAAGAATTTTTTCCAATTTATTTTTGCAAAGAGAAATGGTGTTGAAATGAGAGATTCAGAGTATTAATCCCAATTTAATAACGTCCAAACTTTAATTTTCATTATACTCAGTAAACACTTAACTTTACGAATCTCAAATTTACAAACATTCACGATTTCATGAACCCTAATATGGCAGCTAGTATCCAATATGGTCCCAAAGAACCAGTAATTATAATTCCCATTTACGAACTAAAACTTTGAAAAACCACTTCAATGAGAACTCGTTTTCACGCAAGTTTCGCTTGCATTTATTCTTTATAATCTTATTTTAGTCAATTTTTAATTTCATGATTGAGAAACTTGGATTGACGATTGAATAGAAGTAAATCCTTCCAATTGTGAATAATTGCACAGGAAGTGTTAAAATCCCATTTTTTTTTCTTTATTAAAAAGCAACTTATTTGAAATTTCTGACGCTTAATCTGACTCCCATCTTACAGATCATGAACCAAAATATAATCGATAACTTCAAATGAAAATATCGTAAATTATTTTTGCAAAGAATGATTACGGCTTGGAATCATCGCAGTGCATTTTTTCAATCTATAATTTGAATGCTGAGAAAAAACAAAAAGTATTTATTTAACGACTTGGATGAAGATAGTAATTTATTCATGAATTTCAAGGGGGGGGGGGAAGAGGGGAATCATTGTGATCAAAATTTCATTTTTTACTTTTTTAAATGTGGACTTGGATGTAATTTATACGTAAGTATCGGAAGATTAAATATTTGAAAATGTGATTTTCCATTCATAACTTTCAAATATTAAACATGAAAATGACATAGAATTGTGAATAAGTTGATAAATGGCTCAAAAGACAAATACTTTGAGAAAACATTGGAATGATTTTCCATATCGAGGAATCTAGAAAATGTTTTAAAAAGTTTTGAAACGGAAAAAAATGAGCTTTATTTTTCATCAAATGGAAGTAAAATGTTTTGTAAAAATCTCAGTTTTCAAATGTTTTAAGTGCATTCTAAGTTTTACTTTTTAAAATATATTTTTTTATATGAAGCAGTTTGTAAAAAACGTTTAAAGATTTAATACCTACTTTATCATTTCTAGAACTTTTAATTTTTTAAGATTTTACCAGTTCTTACGAGTACGTATAAACCAGTATTTGTTAACAATATAACAATTAACATCTATATTAGAACTTTGGATTTTAAGATTTTATCAGTTCTCACGAGTACGTATAAATGAGTAACTGTTAACAATATAACAATTAAAATCTATAAGCAATCAGTGCACAAGTGAATGAAATCTTTTAATTATAATTAATATGGCATAGACTTAGTAAACTTTTATGTCGTTCAAGCTGAATTTCTGAACGGTTTGAAATCATTAATCAACTTTTTTTGGGTACCAACTTGATTTAAATCAGAGCTGATTTATCAATTCGATGGACTGATAAATACTTTTCAATTTAGAACCCACATTGTTTTGTCAATGTTGAAATCTTCAAAGTTAATCAAAATGACAATCCGAGAAGCAAAGATTGGAAATAGGAGGAAATCAATTATTTGGAAACGTGTCGACTGAACCAGAAAATTATTTTCATTTCTGAAAAGAAATAAACTTGCGTTGTTGTTACTGTTCTTACTTATGGCACTTGGAGAAGCAAAACCCGACCGTCAGAGATTGGGCGAATGAAGTCAGAAAAAGCGTCTCCCATATTTGGAGGCTCCTAGATGGTAATACTTTTTATATGGGTCTTCCAATTTAGAGACTGAAGCCAGAGAAGATCCATGTCCAGGCTCTCAACACCTAGAGGTATTAATTTGAAATGAGAACACGGAGGACATTGAGATCACGACACATTTTACGTGCCCCAGTCGCCATTAGTAAACATGACGGATCTTCGGATAAGCCGGATTCAAACTCACCACTTTTTCTTTTTATCTTGTTTCTATTGAATTACTTATTTTACCTTGTTTCTAATGCATTACTTAGATTATACATTCAGTTACTTTCATGATGATCTACAAATTATTAAAGAGCAGGTTAAACTTCTAATAATTAAGTTAAAATACTCAAAAATTAACCTCAAAACTAATGTTTGGAGAGTAAAACAGCGAGAACACAGTTTTTTCACATAGTATTTAGTATAAATGATATTTAATTTCAAATTTATTTAAAATCTCACTTAGAATACAGTACTACTTTTTTCTAAGATAGCCATCTATAGATCGAAATTTGAAAGGATGTTTGAAAAATAAATCAGATTAAGTTTGTAGCAAGAAAACTACATTATAATCAAAAACATGGCTTTTAATTGTGATTAAACTAAAATAAATCATGAAACAGGTACTACATAAAAACATGAACTACTTTGAAACTAAATGTTCATCATTCTGCGGCTAATACTACTGGGAATGGTTTGTTACCATAACTATTTTTTTTTTTTATCTATATTAAGTTAAGGTTGGTTTATTCTATATGGCCACATTTTCATTAGGAGAGTTATTTGGACCGAGACCCAATTTAAAAGACAGAACCACAATCATGTGGGAATCCAGCTTACAAATTGTTGAAACGGAGGTTAGAACAAGAACTATAAAGCTTTCAATACGCTTTGCTCGTGCCCGTGATTAATGCTTCGCTCGTGATTGAGTTTAAAGTGGACTTTTGCAAACAAGTGGGACTCAAACTTTTGAACTGAATGGCAGACCATTCAGCCGTCAATTCTACCATTAAATGAACACATAAATATAATAAATAGGTGATTGTTGTATGCTGATATACAAATCTTGCGTTTCTAGAAGATAATTAGATAATTTTATGATTATTTACAAAAGAATGAACACTCAGTTTCGGTGAACTGTCGGTTACAAAATTAAATAGGTTATGCTAAATATATATATATATATATATATATATATATATATATATATATATATATATATAAATTTTTTTTCCGATGTAAACTAACCATAAAGTGGATGTTATGATTTATTTATTGCTTACATAAACAATCACATATTAATATTGAATGTGCTTTACATGGAATAAATTTATCTTTACTTAACGATTAATAAGTATTTATTTTTTAATAGAGGCATCAAGAGAGACAAATCTCCAATAATAAATAAAATAACCAATCCCACTAAGATATTGGCCAAAATTTTCTTTCCAACTGCTTACTGAAGAGCTCATCCCACTGATACATTGAGTTGTTTTTGATGGGTGGATAAAATTGTATATTCAACATTATTGGTGAACACGATTATTTGTTTCACTCACAGACCAATTATAAGTAAAGTCAAGTTACGTACAAATGATCTCAATTATGACAAAAAAAAAACCCTTTATAGTTTAAAAAAAAAAAAATTTAGATTTTGCAAGAAAGAAGCAAGGCAAATCTATTAATCTTCAAAATTCACATGCATGTCAAGAGGGAAAACCTTTTGAAAAAAAAAAAAAAAAAAAAGGTGGAATTTTAAGAGATATACATTGATTTCTTAAAATTTTGTATCTAAGAATGAGGGAAATTAAAAAAAAATTTAAGAATGTATAATTTTATATGAAGAAAATACAGATTTAAGTAGTGAAAAAGCGGAACTACTGACATTTAAGTAAAAGAAATTGTCGAATGTTCTAGACGAAAAAATATTTTCGGTCAAAAGAATTATAGTCATCTAAACAAAAAATTAAAAATAATATACTTGCTCTTTTGTTTTTCTTAAAAAAAAAAAAGTCCCTGGAAAATAACTATCCAAAATGGCACCGAAAAATCCGAACTTTGATATTGCGGAATTTTTTTTTTTTTTACTCTATGCTCATTTGCTCGGAACTCGGTAAAAGTTTCCCTTTAAAAATCAAAAATTTTACACTCTAAAATGTTCTTAAAAAAAATCAAAAATATGTTTTCTTCCCCCCCC
>JAPDSC010141054.1:80341-93161 GCA_026290005.1 Latrodectus geometricus
TTTATATTTTATTTCAAAACTTTTTATTGATAACTGTTACTTAAACCAAAATTGACCACCAGGGCATTAAATTGAAGAAAAATAAATATATAATCATAAAATAAATACTTAATATTTTTTAACGTCAAAAGATTTGTTTCCGAATTCTAAAGCTTTTTTTTTTTTTTTTTTTTTTTTTTTACTTGGGTGGTAATACAAAGAAAAACGAAATATAAAAATTCATCCAGAATATATACTTACATTATGCTGTGATAGACAACCGATTTCCAATCTTTGGGGCGCTCTAAAAAGTTGTAGACTCTTCCTTGGAATGTTGGCTTAACAAGTTTTCTACCTTGTCTAAATGCATAAACAGCTTCCCATGGAGTCCTGCAAATTCAAAATAAAGATACACAGAAATTAACATTGTGCAACATGATTATCTCTAGACTAAATTAAATTTCAAGAAAAAGTGGACATTTTGGAACCTTTCTTTTAGTGAAAATCTATAATTGAAATAAATGATATTTATTCGATTATAGTAAAGATTTATTCTTGAATTAATCTTTATCAGATGGAATTTTATCATAAAGAAATTACGTAAACATTCTTATTTGTATAAGTACACAAATTTGTGGATTCAAATGTTATAGTATAATCAATGCGAATGAAAATATATTCAGTAGAAATTTATGAAGAGGAATATTTTTCTTTGAAGAATTCAAAAAACATATTCCAAATTCTTCGAACAATTTGGGTAACAAATATCAGTAATTTAAAAAAGTAAATATTGCTGTTTATTTCTAATATTACAAAATATATATCTATATGTAATCTAATAGCATGAAATATGTATCTATACAAATATATATTTATATAAATTTTTAAAAATTTTTTATTTGACTACTAAACTCGCATAAAGTTAATTTACAATTTTATTTGACCACTAAAATCACATAAAGTTAAATTGTAATAAGTACTTGCGATAAATATTTAATCATATGTTTAAAAAAATAAAATAGTTTTGCATTATTAACGTAACTTAATATATTAAAAAATGTGCCGCGGTGGCCTGGTTGGTTAGGGCATCGTTCTCGTTGTCAAAAAAGGTGGTGAGTTCGAATCCCGGCTTAGCTGAAGATCTGTCGTGCTCACTAATGGCGACTGAGGCACTTTAGATCCATCGGGTCGCAATGTCCACCATGTTCCCATTACAAATTAATACCTATGGGGGTGGTTGGAGCCAGGCGGCTTTGGGTTTCAATCTCTAAATTCGAAAACTCAGGTGGTGCTGCCATCTATGAGCCAAAAGTTGTATTTCTACCTTCGTATGAGGGTACGCTATTCAAAAATGGAAGACTCTCTGATTTCATTCACCCAGTCTCGGACTTGGGGTTGCCAAGTGTCATCAGAAACAACATATATTAAAAATACTTGTATATTCAATGTTCAACACGTGTGAGTTTAGTTGTCTCTTTACACAGTTACTTTATAAATGTGTGGGTTAATTTTGCTCTTAACGTGCAGTTTAAGGGGATTTAGCACACGAAATGCCCATGAACTGTTGATTTAGAAGCCAATCTTTCAGCTATAAGCTCGGCATAAAGGAGGATAACAGCTTTCCGCACAGGATACATTAGCTCCACTTACTAAAATATACATTGGCAAATATCAAAAGCGCTGTTTAATATAAATCAAGACACAGTTTTTGAAAACATTGTGAAGGCAACAGAAAATCAGTTACACGAATCAATTTTATATTATTAAATTAACCAATTAAACTAATAAAACGATAAATTAATGTATTTTTCAAATTCAGCTATTTAAAAAAACATGTAAAGGCATAGTATTTATAACTAGATTTTTGAAACTATCTAAACTGGACTGAGTACTATCAATTTTCTTATATACTTAAACTGATTTTGAAAGATTAATTATGCGAAGTGAGCGAGAACGGAATGTGTATTTGAAAATGAATACGCCAGTTTTAAATTGTTCATATTTTGTACAACATTTGAAAAGCGTTTAAAGAAATGATACTTTAAGTTTTAGAGATTATTATAAGAAAAGGAGCCACATGTCTAATAGTTACAATTGATTCTTTTAATTTAAATAAAATAATCCAACCATGCCGGAAATTCAACCATAAGTTTGGCATAACTAATTTGATGTAAAGTTACAGTTTCAAGAGCATTCTGAACCATTAAAAGCGTTAATGTTTGAGGTTGGAATTGAATCCATGAATTGTTGAATCGAAAGTTAAGAGTGTTAGCCATTTGGCCCATTTGCCGTTAAAACTTTACTAGAAAACGTTTGAAAAAGAAATTGTTTCATAATTTCCATTTTGACTGAATGGAAAAGAATTCTTGTAGATAGGCATTTTAAATCATTAATTTATAAAACTTGCTATTGAGATATGTCATTTCGACATTTATTTACATAATGTAGAAACTGTTAACCGCTAAATTTGAGAGAAAGTGAAATATTTCACATGAAAAATCACGACAAAATGATAACAATGGTATTTAATGTATTTAAATGTAGATAGAGCACTCCCCTACGAGGTTGTAAGTACGACTTTGGCTCAAATATAGTAGATTGGTAGTACCTTCTGGTGGGTTCTAATACCCTTAGAGGTATTAATTTGGAATGGGAACATGGAGGACATTGCGACCACGACGCGCCACAGTCGCCATTAGTAAACAAGATGGATCGATGGCTAAGCCGGTATTCGAACTCACAGCCTACCGGTAACGAGAAGACTCCATAACCAACCAGGTCACCGTGGGCTCTAATTCAATTGCTCTATTAATCATTAAATTTTGACGATTCTTCTTCTTCTCTTGAGCTTGTCAGATATGTGGCACCTCTGCATTTTTGCATTTTGTACCATGCTCCAAGCCCAATTTTTTCCTAGTTCCATTGTCTTGGGTCACCTACTTTGTTTATAAAATCTGATAGGCCCTCAATGGAGTTTAGGTGTAACTCTTTAGGATATGGATTACCTAGAGTAGTGAATCTTGTAAGGGCAAGAGCATCACACTCATATAGGATATGATGAGCTGATTCTACCCATGCGTAGCATTTCCTACAAATTGGTTCCTGTTTAAAAAGCCCCATTGTATGAAGGTGTTTCCTGAAATTATAGTGCCCAGTAATGAAGCCTACAATTGCTTGAGTCTTCAATCTTGGGAGTCTAAGAAAATTTTGATTCATTGCCAAAAAGGCAAACAATGATTGGTTGCAAATATAAAAACTGAATAAATATTTAGAAATTTTGGAAATGCACATACCGAGAAATCTGTATTCAAATAATCATTTCTGGCAGCAATAATAGCGAAATGTTTTTTGCTTCTACAAATCGCGAGTTTAATTGCTACCTCGGGTGTGAATGTAGTAATTCTGAATCCGCATTAAGCTGCATATTTTTGTTTAATTGGCCCTTCTATGGAAAACATGATGGTTTAGTGATAAACTAAAAGAAAATACTAAACCTGTATTTTCTTTTAGTTTATCCAATCTCGTACTCAATTACGATAGTAATTGAGTACGAGATTGGATGACATGGGTACTGCTGCCCACGCATGGGTCAATACGATGTCACAGATTGATAGATAGATTGATTGGGTTGGGTTTTGTGGTGCAAGGTCCAAAAAGGACAAGCTGCGCCAATACGATGTCACAGATCACTGTAATAACTGCTATGTCTTGATGAACGTTTTGCTGACAACCATTGACGAGGCATTTCCCTGTCACTTGACACCAACTTTGTTAAAGAAAGTAAACCCCCTGAGGGGCTGATAATCAAGGAAACTCAATGAAATTATAAGTAACTTAATTTGTTCTTACTGGTTACGCTCAAGTTTTGCAATATCCAATTCAACGAAAGCACAATTTTCCATTAAATTAGAAATTACTTTTGTAGAAAGTGTCTTATACTCCTTACAAAATATTGAAATGTAAAGTCTTGTATATTTGGAGAATTAATTTTTAAGTGTTTACTTTTCTTATTTTTCGACAAATTATCAGAAATACTAAACGGGATGTTTGTTTTACCGGAGGACCTAATTTTTTTCTACATACCTTACAAAATCATGCCCCAAAGATTGTTAAATTTAGTATTTTAAATAGAAATGAAAATTATTTCAAACAGACGTTAATTAACTTGCATTGTTTAATTCTGAAAATGGAAGTTTAAATTACGCATCTTTCTATTCAAATTGAAATTCAAGTAATTCAAATAATGCACAACCTCTTTTTTTTGTTTTTTTTCAATTTTTTTTTTTTTTTTTTTTTTTTTTTTTTTTTTACCTTTTCTTGTGATTTCAAAATTTTTGTGTGGTAGGAAATTGAATTTAAAAATATTTTAGCAATATCTTTTCAATCGTGAAATTAGTTTATTTCTCGATCATTATTGTTTACATTTAAACGGAATTGAGCAAGATGTGATTGACGAAATCCAATCAAACTTTGTTATTTTAATGATATGCTTTCATTGTCGAAATCTCACTAAGAAGTAATGAACTCTAAAATGACTAATAGTCAAAATTACCGTCGATTTCAAATCGAAACTCTGGAAGTTAATACAAAGAATAATGGAATCTGAAAATTTTTATTTCAGTGTTTCGAGCTTTGATTTTATTTAAATTTTACATGTAGATTATACACTAATGGCCATTAAAATTGCTACACCAAGAAGGCGACATGCTACAGACGTGAAATTTATACATAAGGAAGAAGGTGCTGTGATATGCAAATGATTAGATTTTCAGCGCATTCAGACGAAGTAGGCGCCAGTAGCGAAACCTACATTGTGTTTAAATGAGGAAATTGTTCAGTCGGTTCCTTATACACAAATTGAATTTGAACGTTGCCTGGTGAAAAGTTGTTGTGATGCCTTGTGTAAGAAGGAGAAATGCGTACCAGCACGTTTCTGACTTTGATAAAGATCGAATTGTAGCGTACCGGGATTGCGGTTTATCTTATCGCACCATTGCTGCTCGCGTCGGTCGAGATCCAATGACTGTTAGCAGAATATGGAATCGATGGGTTCAGGACGGTAATACGGAACGCCATGCGGGGTCTCAACGGCCACCTATCACTAGCAGCCGAGAAGACAGGCATATTATCCGCATGGCCGTAATGGATCGTGCAACCGCGTCACGAGCCGTGAGTCAAACAACGGGGTCGTTTGGAAGACAACAAGTGTCTGCACGAACAGTTCGACGACGTTTGCAGCAGCATGGACTCTCAGCTCGGAGACCATGGCTGCGGCTTCCCTTGGCGCTGCGTCATAGACAAGAGCGCCTTCAATCGTATGATCAACGACGAACCTGGGTGCATGAATGGCGAGATGTCATCTTTTCAAATGAATCCAGGTTCTGTGTACAGCATCATGATGGTCGCATCCGTGTTTGGCGGCATCGTGGTGAACACACACTGGCATCGTGCATTCGTCATCGTCATACAGGCCCATCACCTTGCGTGATGGTATGGGGTGCCATTGGATACACGTCTCGGTCACCTCTTGTTCGCATTGACGGTGCTTTGAACAGTGCACGTTACATTTCTGGTGTGTTACGACCCGTGGCTCTACCCTTTATTCGAGCCCTGCGACACCTTAAGTTTCAGCAGGATAATGCCCGATCGCATGTTGTCGGTATTGTACGGACCTTCCTTGATATGGAACAATTTCGGTTGTTGCCCTGGCCAACACGTTCTCCAGATCTTTCACCAATAGAAAACCTCTGATCAATGGTTGCCGAGCGATTGGCTCGTCACCAAACGCCAGTCACTACGGTTGATGAACTGTGGCATCGTGTTGAAGCTGCATGGACATCTGTACCTGTACATGCAATCCAATCTCTGTTTGACTCAATGCCTAGGCGTATAACTGCTGTTATTACTGCCAGAGGTGGTTGTTCTGGGTACTGATTTCTCAGGATCTATCCAGCCAAATTTTTTGAAAATTTAATCACTTGTTATTTTTAGTATAATATATTTGTCCAATAAATATCATTTTGTTATCTGCATTTCTTCCTGGTGTAGCAATTTTAATGGCCAGTAGTGTATATAAATTATCAACAATTCTAAAGGATTTGTCAGAATTTACAATATACGTAGAGAACTTTTTAAAACTATAAGAGGACAAAAAGGTTAGACTATACTTTAGGGTGCCCCTTTGATTCTCGCTAAGTTGTGATAGCGATTGATCGCCAAGCTGGGCAAAACCGAATCATGTTCTGATTTAGATTTTGTCGAGGCTAACATTGGCTATCTTTTTTAGAATTATGAAAATCCAACGGACGTTGCTTTATTTTTGAATGTTCAAACATACCTGTTAGCACTGTAATCGTCGCAAACAGGAATGGCGCTAAAAAAATAGCCAAGTTCGCCAAAGGGCACCCGAAAGAATAGTTTGATCCCCCCCAAAAAAAACAAACAATATTTTAAATTAATATGGAATAATGTAACACAAGAAGGCTTTGGTTCACTGTTTTCATTGCATATAATCTTAGTACAACAAAGGATTAAAGATTTTTGGGGAATTTTTTTATATTTCGACGGGATTTAAACCAAAAAAAATTGAAGATTCTACGCCACTAGTCTATCAACTTTCCCCTTATAAGACAACTCGTCTCGACTTCAATATTTGATAATTTTGTAACTAAAGAAATCTGCAAAGCATTTGATGCCTCATTCGATTTTATATTAGCTATCCTGTCCGTTAAGTTTCATTGCGGAATGGAGACATTATTTTGAAATACGTTTAAATTGTTTTGTAGGTTTGCTTCTTTATCGACATTTGTTGCACAAAAAGGCTAAGTAGACCGTAAATTTGATAAAATTTTTTTGTGTTAAAATCAAGTTTTCACTTTTAACTAGAAAAAAGTAATTGTACTTCAATTATTGATTTCTTATTTATTTCAGTAAATTATACAGAAAAAATAACAATTCTTTTCAATGAAAATCATTTTTAAAAAAAATCCTCGAAATCTAGGTATACGTTTTACCTTGGTAAAATGTAAACTAGGTTGGTATGCAGTAAGTCGAGTGTCAGTTATAAACTCATTGAATATATAAAATTATTTAAACGGAACACTACGGAGTACATCCAATTAGTACATTTTTTAAGTACATTTCACCACTATAGGGTAATGCACATGTTTATATAATGAAACACAAATGCTTTTATTTCTTTTGTATATATTATTTAAATTTCCAGCTTTTCATCGTGAAATAAAAGAAAAATTTGTGTTTCCACTTTGCTTGAAAGTAATTTATAATTAATTAATTCGCTTTATTTGCAGTTTTGCGAAAAACTTATACAAACATTTTCCATTGAATTTTGAAGTTGAATTTAATTTTACTCAGCAAAACAGAAGGGTTCAAGATATTGTAAATTATCCGAAAAAATCTATTATCTAGATTATTTCTATTTCATTGGAAGTTAAATATCTTTTTTTTTACTGCCAAATAAATTTAATCCATCCAGAATGCATTTTCCAAAGAAAATTTTAAATTGTCTCTCCAAAACAAGTTCCAATGAAATAAAAAGACAAGTTTGTTTTTGAATATCTATCAATGTACCCAAATTTTTGGTAAACATATTTTATTGAATTCTTGAACTGAAAGATCTCACATTAATTAATTTCCAAAATGAAATATAAATCATCCATTAATTACCCCTACTCCCAGTCTCTCATCTTATTCTTAGATTGAAAAATTAAAGATTGCTTATTGGTTCAAGAAAGCTGTCAATTTTATTTATTGGTCATGTGCACACATAAGATTCACCAATCAGTGATATGATCTAGAGAATATTCAATTGAAAGGCTGTGCTTATACGTTATTTCAGAAAAAATTCACCTTCTCACAACATAAGTTTTCTTACGAAAATTAAAGCGACGGATAGTTGGTATTCGCAATCGATTAATCACAATTCACGTTTTGTGTATGTGATTAATAAAAAGGAAATTAAATTTTCAATAATTTAAAAGTTTGAGTGCTTAACTTTTAAATTTGTTTATAGAAATTTAAAAATTGGCAACTACATAACTGCTAATAATGTATACAATTACAATAAAACACTGTATTATATGAATTATTTATTCTGTCTTGAGTAAAATAACGCTCGCTCTGCAAATGTTATTGTTATTTACGTATCATTTAAGGGCTTTCAGATCATTTAGGGCGTCGTCCCCGTTACCAAAAGGTGGTGAGTTCGAACCCCGGCTTAGCCGAAGATCTTTGGCGTTCACTAATGGCGACTGGAGCACGTAAAATATGTCGGGTCGCAATGTCCTCCATGTTCCCATTCCAAATTAATACCTCTGGGGGTGGTTGGAGCCAGGCTATGGGTCTTCTCTGGTTTCAATCTCTAAATTGGAATATTCAGATGGTGCTGCCATCTATGAGCCAAAAGTCGTACTTCCACCTTCGTATGTGGGTGCTCTATTCAAAAATGGAAGAAGCTCTCTGACTTCATTCGCCTAGTCTGTGATGTGTGGGCTTGGCGTTGCCAAGTGTCATTAGAAACAACATATTATTTAAAAAGTTTGTGTAAACTAACTTAAAAAAAAGGTAGCTAACAAAATTTTCTTATTTGTTTTATCCGATTACGATGGAAGAAGACTTGTGATCGAAAACTTGAGAATAACAAGTAAACTGTGATGATATGCAGACAAGCGGATATGAAGATTGACAACAAAGAAAACGGTACAACTGATATGGACTTTTGTTCATGTTTCGAATATAGCATACCATCTTGAAATAATTAAATCTATGTACTTGTTCTCAGATTTTTCATTTTTTTGTACCAATCTGACAGTTGTGTGTGTAACCAACCAATAAGATTGATTGTTTTTACTGTACTGTTCCTAACTATGAATTGCCAGTTAAATGGAAGTAACAGGGTGGGAGTCTACGTAACTTAAAAGCACAGACCAAGCAGAATAACTCCAATACTTGACCTGCAACCTTAGGAAGTGTCGCACATCACTTGGAGGACCACGATCCATTTAAATTGCCCAACCGAACTATTGGTATTAGAATTCACTACCTTCCAATAGTGAGAAAGATGCCCTAACCAACCAGGCCATTGATGTTTATTGTGAAAGATCAATCTGCAACGCCAATGCTTGATTGATGACCTGTCAGTTATGTTTCGAAAATGTTCTCTGGATGTATGAGAAATGACTCGAGGACAGCATATGTCCATCCACGCCAAAAGCTGTGAATATTTTCTCGTTTGTTGTGCGGAAATGGAATTGTTAAATAGACTCATTTTGAACCGAAGTATCTTTCGATTGGAACTACCATGAAATGAATCTCTGAAATGCGTATGTGTTTTATAAAATTTCCACTTTTCAATGCGTATGTGAGCATCGTTTTCAAGTGCTGAAGAGTCCTGGTTAAAGACAATTTGCGCAAAACTTGATTGGTTAATTGGCCACATTGTTGTAGTTTTCTGCACACTGATTCGATCGTAAATCGCAGTTTAAAAGGGATTGCAAACATCAGTAAACATCCATGTGAGGTAAGATTCGAACTTACGAACTTCGATACCAGTGTATTGACTTCTCAGATTTCAGTTCAGCAACGACCCTCGACGATAAAAATGCTTGTGAAAAACTTATTATAAGCAAATTTTACTGAAATAATTTTAAACTGCATATACTTATTCAAAAATTTATAAGATTTTTCATGCGGAAATTACTTAGAGAACATAAACTTATTTCTCAAATAATTTCTTGATGCAAATCTTGTATAAAATGTTTCCTCTTATATAAACAAAACACTATTATTAGACATCACCTTAATTCTATCAAATAAACGCCTAAAATGTTTCGATAAGATTTAATTAAAACACTAAATGGATGTTTTTTATTAACAATTTTTTAAAAACTTAAAATTTACATAAAAGTATATTAAAAATTCAATTTTATACAATCGGGCTGAGCTAAATTTTCTTGGGGTTTGTTTGACATTCGACGACCATTTTTACATACAAAGGCTGATTGAATCGTGACCTAGAGTTTAAAGCGAATTCCGAAACACTGTAAGTACCTAATCCCTAGCTGAGATTCGAACCCATGGAACGTTGAACAGAAGACAAGAGCTGGCAAATTAGCTCGGATTATACAGTAGGTTGATTTTGTGAAGCAAGGTCCAAAATGGACAAGATACGCTAGCTTATACGTAAAAGGAAAGAAGATGCATATATTTTCTTTACAATCAGTGGTTAACAAACTTAATAAACAGGGTGGAAGAAACGACTTCGTTCTTGAAGCGAACTGAGCTCCGAACGGTATACAGAATGGTAATATTTTGAGTAAGTCAGTAGCCAATGATGTATAACGGCAATATTTTGCAAATATAGAGAAAACAGAAAATATTTTACTATAGGATTATAAGTAAAAGGATGCTGTACTGATTTTCCTTCACTCTCAACAGTTATGCAAGGACTTTAAAAAAGGGAAGGGGGGGGAAACTCCGTTCTTGAAGCGAACAGAGTTCTAAAATGGCATGCATAATGGCATAAGTAACTTCAGTGAATTCAAATCAACATTAATTGCGTACTGAATTAATTACACTGTCAACAAAATGTCGAAAAGAATGTTTTAAATTAACTAATTTTGGATTAAGTTTTATTTTTATTTTTTTTTTTTGATTTAAAAATAATTTTAAATTAACCACACGTGACAATGCATTTTGATACAAGTTAAATTCCAATTCGTACAGCCATTCTTAATTCATCCATGGTAAATAAAAATAAGCATCTTAAAAATAGATGAGATACAAAAAAATCATGCATACATTATATTTTGAGCAGAAAAAATTTATGCTAATTAGAAAAAAGCAATTTATTAGATAAATGTTAATTTTCATTTAATCACATGTAATTTATAACAAGCTAGATGTTTCCAGACACACACCATCCTTATTTTTAATTAAAAACCATCTATACTTAGTAATTTTTTCATCAAGTATGACAACTAAAAATGTCACGTGTCATACTAATTCAATTACTTGTACTTCCTACTTTCCTCTTAACTTATTGATTTATGACACACGAAATACTACTTGTTAATTTTAAGTAACAGAAAATATAAAAGCAAATACCAAAGCTCTACAGTTTGAATATTTTATTTTTTTAAACTATTTAGTTTGAAATTTAGAGCTTGAACTGAATTTAGTTCGACAATTAGAATAATTTTTTTTTAAATAAATGAGTAATTCAAGCAGTTTTGTACTGAAATTTGTATCACCATTTTCAGTTAATGTAAAATTAATTTTTTAAAACATTTTGTTCTCTTAAAGGATAAAATAGCGATTAAATTCGAGCCATGTGATTACTTTGGCAAAACATTTGGCAACAGTTGATGATAAAATGTAATATTATAGTTCATTATTTTCCTCTATATTACTCTTGTCATAAAACAATTCTGATAAATTTCCACAACACGGTCTTTTCTTTTTTTTTTTTTTTAAAAAAAAAAAAAAAAAAAAAAAAAAGAATACTATTTTCCCTTTTATTTGCGAAAACTTTTCGGTCTTTTCAAACAATTTTAAAAAGTATAATAAATATTCAACGATTTATTACTAAATAATATATAAAAATTAAAAATATATTGCATTAAGTTTCTTTATAAAATTGAATTCAACATAATAAAAAATTCAAATAAGATTACTCACAAAAAATGTGAACAATCTACTCTTGTTATTCGTCACATGAGAAGTACCACAAATGTAATAGCGCCACCTGATGATGAATTAATTCCATAGAAAAATTTCTTAATGGAAAATGTTTTCTTAATTATTGAAATAATTAAAAGAAAATACACTCACAGCATTTTTTACTTACAGTTTACCTCTTGTTTATATCCACAAATACAGTTCCTTAATTCCTACTTATTGTTTTTGGTACATCATGCATTCATAGTTCTAATTTTTCTTTCTTTCTAGCAATTTGTTAGTTTGGTTGTTGTGTAAATATTAAATGAGGTTATAAAGAAATAAGCATTGTGTGCTTTCATTTCTGACTCAGCATTTAGAATTTTTATTTGCTTAGATGTTGCTTGAAAGGAAATTAAGCATTGATTTTTTTTTGTTAGTGCGATAGGCATGTAAGAAAACCTGAGTTTTATCAAAGTTTGAGAAATAGTTGACATCTTTGTAAAATTGTAAGCATTCAAAATGACAAAACATTAAATTCAAGACAGTGTGAGATTTTTTCTATACATATTATTACATATTTAAATTCATAAAAAAAAAATTCCTTCTTACATACTCACAAGCACAGTTCTTTGAAATATGCGTGTTCTCGAGAAATTAAAACTGGTAAAAAACCTGTATGAATATTTAATATATATTATATTTGGCGCATTTAATACAAAATGCTACCCTAAAGTTATTTAAGTTATTAATTTTATTATAAAAAATAACTTTTTGGTGACAAACGGTATAGTATTGATCACTAATGTGCCATACGCAAGACCCTCCACCAGGATAGCTTATCAAAGCACACAAGTGAAATTGTGAAACAGAAGTGAATTGATTATAATCATCAAAACAAGTAAAACTTATTTTGAAAAGTGAATGGATTATAATTATCAAAACAAGTTTTACTTGTTTTAATAATTATAATCAATTCACTTTTATATTAATAGGTTTAAATTTTGACTGCATTATTACACTTGATATAAAATGTACGAAAGATAAAACCTATGAAATTGAGAAATTTAGACGAAATTCTAGATTAATTTAAAAAATATTTTTGCAAAATTTTGAAGGGAAAAAAAAAAAAAAAAAAAAAAAAAAAAAAAAAAAAAAAAAAAAA
>JAPDSC010141057.1:0-13851 GCA_026290005.1 Latrodectus geometricus
TATGTATAAGAATTTCAAACTTTATATATATAGTTTGAAATTTTTGTAGTAATTGTTTTGTAGTACAATTGAATACACAAATAGGATAGATATTAAGTTATAAGCATAAGATATTAAAGCGTTAGGTCAATAAATAATATCTTAGAATGGAAAGAATAAGCATTAAGCTTTCAAAAAATCAGAATTACAATAAAAGAAGTTTGATTCGTCACATTTAAAACAAATTTCTTAGTCATAAGCTATTTATATAATTAAGAAGCATAAAATTCCCATTCCATTACAGGTTACTATATGTAGCCGGATGTGTTAAGTAAGAACTTGTTAATGGGATTCAGCTTCTTTCACCCAACAGAAAGAAAAAAGAAAATAAATGTGACATTAGTTTTCCTCAATGGCTTAAGAGTAATGGGTAAAGAAATGAATAAAAGGAGTAGCACATGTTACCTTCAATTGTTTCACACGACAAATAAGAATGAATTCTATGTGCAATTTGTCAGAAATTTGTTATTTCTAGGAATCGGAATCGTGACACCTGAGAGAAGTGTCATTAACAATGAATAAGAACTCTATAACCTTTAAGAAGAGAAAGAAAACACGCGCTCTTCGATTACGAAATAACTTGCCAGGTTTGTGTAGTCCACAGGGAAAATACATAAAAAGGACAAGCAATTTTCTTTGTGGGCAGAAGGAATTTTATACCACACAACAATAGCCCCAAATTCATCTTTATAGCAGTTGAGCGTTTTCTTCAAGGTGACACCTCACGTTATTAGATATTTGCAGTTCCAACTTTTGATTCGCCGACGGGAATCCCCGGGAGATGAAGGATTTTGGACGACATTTTCAAAGAAAAGAGAGAGGAACAAATGTCTTATATATATTGAGAAAAGAGAGAAGAAAAGTAGAACGCGTTTTTTCGTTGTCTATGTTCGCGTAATAAATCCCCCAGTGGGAGAGTAGAGTAAAAAAATGATGAACAAAAAGAGCACGCAAAATCCGTATCACGCAAAACAATATTGAAATACTACTCGTATGTATTTTTTCTACACACATATATTTGAGAAACTCATTAAATAAAGACTAAAAGTAAAGCAATCGAATAGTTTAAGCTTTTAAGTTAATAAATACTGAATATATTAATCACAAAATTGATTTTATCAAACTATTTAACAAGTATTTCGGGAGTAAAATCAAATGTTATGTATATCATTATTATATATTTTCCTTTTTGATTTTCTTTCCAGAATGTTTTATATATATATATCCTTGGCATTTTTTATGTACAATGAAACAAAGTATAAAAACTTAAACTTTGTATAATTTTTAAATTATTATTTTATGAAAGTAAATAATGAAAGCTCTAAAATGAACAAATGAACAATAATAAAAAAGGGCAATAATAATTACGAAGATGTACTAATTATTGAAAAAAATTCATATAAATACTGATTAATTGTTCGATACAAGTTTTACTTTTGTAAATAATAACTTATGTCATTTCCTTGAGTTTTGTTACATAAAATACCAGTATATTTCAAAGAAGATTAATGTCATCGGAAAATTTGACTAAAATTATAAAAGAAATAGCAAAAAGTAGAATTAGAAAGCAAAAAGTAGAATTTAAATATCTGTTCGTTGGGGTCAAGTAGTCAATATTTCATTTCTTGATGTAAAAGTTTACTTTTCGGAGGGTGCCACAGTTAACCGTCTATAAAGTGCTAACTATTATTAAGTGTTGATTGGCTATTTTTTACCCAGATGCATTTTAATGAACAATCTTTAAGTTTAAAAAACCAAACACATACAAATAAGCAATCAAAATTAATATGCAAGCAAATAAGAATTAATTCCAATCTTTTTGTTGCAGTATAACCAAAATATTTATAGCACGTATAATCTATGATGCAATCGTAAAGAAACTTATTTTCAATTACTTTTAAATCTTTACAAATGTTTTTGAATATTTGGTTTATAATCATTAAAATATTAATGTTAAGTTTTTACCTAAAACTTTAATAGATTTTAGTCTGTATTTGTCAATAAAAATAAAATTATATATCAAATTAAAAACATATTAAACATTTACAACTTCAAGCAAATGTTTTAGTATTCGAACAATAAATACGTCAAAGAAATGAAAAAAAAAAATTAAAAATTAAGCATAGAATTTTAGATGCAAAATTATTGGAATATTTAACTTGATCTGTTTTCAAAGTACAACGAGCCGGAAAAAAATCGAATATAAAGCGTTTTTAAAATATATTTGAAACAACCTTTACTTCCTTTAAAATTGAAATTTTCCAAGTAATAAATGTTTTCAGGTGAAAGAATAAATTATTGAAATGCCATTATGGCGCGTGTCATTTCAGGACATTGTTATCTATTTAAATTTCATTGTAACTCTGATAAATAGAAAGGTAAAGCGCGTGAATAACTTGGGCAAAATGCCAATCCTCCAGGTTGTTGGACAAATGCCAAGTTAAGTAATTGTCAATAAAAATGACACCTCGAAACAGAACAGTCTATGATTGAGAAGAGAAAGGTAAGTGAACCTCACAGATAAAAAAAATATTCTCTGTATTTACATATATATGATTCATGCATTTTTCAGAACAGTTTGAATTCGCGTTTCTTCCCTTCAAATGAAAAATTTTAGTTATTGCTAGTATATTTATTTAATAGAGTTACAAATCATAAAGTAATTATGATTAAACGTTTTGTGAAGAGAAATATAAATTTCATTTAAACACAAAGTTTTATTTTAAAAAATTCAGATTTTTTGGCTGTTATAAATTTACATAAAGAATTAGTAAAACAATTTAAATATGTAAATAAGTATCAGCTCTTTACTAAAAATTTTAATGCATTGTTTCTAAAATTGAGTAAATATGTTCAAATCTTAAAAAATGTATTTAATATTTTCGTTTTGAAATTTATTTAATGTAACTAAGGTAAATATTTATTTGTAGAAAGATTTATTTAAAGATATCGGTTCAATGAAAATCAATTAAAAAAAATCTTATTAAATTCTAGAAAATAAAATGAAGAGTAACATGCTTCAATATTTTATACACATTATACATTCATACAACATACATATTTTTATAAATTGAAATGTATTCGTAAATATATCAACATTTTTTAAAAATGACAAGATTAAGATTTCTTTATTGAATATTCTACAAATTTTTATGGAAAAAATATTGATGCCATAAATAATTGTCACATCACATTACGTATGACCTTCAACAACTGCGTAATAAACTCATTTCAAGCAATAAAAATATATAACCAAGCCAATGAGCTGCAAAAATAAACTTTATTATCATTTATAGAGCAAACCACTCTCTTGTTGGAATATTTGTTTGATAACCAGTCGCCAAGATAGTTGTCTGGCTTAGTCTCTATAGCAACCGACTTCGGAGTTTCCTGTTCTTAAGAGTTATCAGAGAAACACTCAAGGGATCAGTAACAGACAAAGATGTTTAGATATCCAGATTTAGTCCCCTATGCAATTTCTGGTGGGAGTGTAGAAGTATTTAAATTAATCTAGTGATGGAATTCTCAAGACTCCTAGAAACAGCAATAATTTCACTCGTCAAACTAGAATGGCGTCTTAAAAGGTACTTAAAAAAACTGTTTATATAAATTACTCAGAATACGCAGTAGTCTTGCGCAATAGTTAAAAATAGTTTGTTTATCTTGTAGAAAATTAAAGTGAGACGGTGCATAAAGTTACGTTAATTAAATTGAAAATTCTTTTCATGTTATTTTCAAATCTTTAAAATGAAATCATGCAAGAGTTTTTTGGAACGCAACTTAAACTTTGAACAATTAAGTGTAAATTACATTAATTATTAAAAATGCTCATTTTTATCTACGTATTTCTAATTTTACATTAAAATTATGAGGAGTAGAAAATCGTATCAAAGAATTTTAATTACATATGAGGATCTATTTATTAAGAACTAAATCGAAAGTATGAAATATTAATTTTATCATTGAATATTAGCTTAAATTCTCCAGAATATTAAAAAGAATAGGATTAGCCAATTTAAAACATATTTCTTAATTCCTCAAACAAAACTGACATTAAAGTCTTGATATAGTACTTCAGTGAAAAATATTAAAACAGAGTACTCTTTTAAATTTGAACCAGTGATAATTGAAGAAATAACTCAAATAAGGCGCATTCACAAATGTTTCAAAATTTAGGTCCAGAGATGAAATAACAAAATAATCTACATAAAACACAGATGTTTTGAAACTTTGGGTGAGAGTCAATGAAAAAAATCGATGCATGAAATGACAAGCTTAGTGTCAAATTTCTATGAGATACCAAAAGAGAATCATTAGATCAGTTATAACATACTTATTGCGCACGTATGAATATTCAACTAGGGGGTTGGTAAGCTAGTAGTTCAAAGGTCTGATTTTAATTCAGTATTGTTAGATTCGACTCCCAGTTCGGGAAAGGATGATTTTAAGTGCTTAATATTATAGGTGATTGTATCGAATATATAGTTGCAGTAAAAATAATATTATTCTTTCTATCATATATATATATATATATATATATATATATATATATATGTGTGTGTGTGTGTGTGTAACTTAAAAAATTTCAACAAATTTGAAAAATATTTTATTTTTTTATACGAAATGAGAAGTCAAATATTTAAAATTAATAACAGTATGCTAAATTAAAGGGGAAAATTTCTTCCAAGCAAAAAAGAGCAAAACATCTCAATTGTTGGTATTTTTATTCTTCTTAATCGTTATTTTCCTGATTCAAGTGCGAAAAAAGCATTTGGGAATTGGTAAGTAACAAAAAAATAGTGAAAAACAGATGAATTGAAACAAGAGATGGGGAAAAAAAAAAAACCGGAGTATAATGGTCTAAGGTAGTGAAGAATGTCTTTTAACTAAACTAAAAGTATTTTTTTCACTGACATAGTAATAACAAAGCCATTCTAAGTCAAATTTCTTTTCTAGTCATCAACTTAATGGATTTCGGCTCATTTAAAAAGGCTAGACTATTTATTATTAGTGAATATTAGAAAAATAATAAAATCTCACGTTTCTCGCATTTGCAGTTTTTCATGAACAGAGAATATTTGTTTATTAAACATTAAAATGGAATAGTTTAATTTAAAAAAATGTAAAAATATTTTTATAAGCGTTGTAAATAGTCTATTTAATCAATTGTAAAAAATTCTATAGTGGGAAACAAAAATGTATGACTCCTTATACGCTCGTTTAGATTCATTAAGATTTTTGATGAAGAATTTTCACAAATGTTTTAGGATATTTACTTTTTCAATTTAAAATCCTGATAAGATATAGGCAAATAAAATTCGCAAATTTTAATAATTACCATATTAGTAAGAAATTCTAAACTGGAAATAAAAAAAAAATAATTTTTTTATTTCATTTGATATATTTTTGAAATCATGGTTGTTGAATAGATATTTTAACAGATTACAATTATAAACTGCATTAAACACAATAATGGATTAAAATTAAATTTATTTAGATGATTCTCTTCGGAATATACACATTAATTTTAAACGTACGAAAAACTTTGTGTGAAAATATAAAACTTTTACAAGTGGTTTGTATTCTGCAACATTTTAAACAGGCGTGAATAATATATAATGAAATTACCTAATATATATATATATATAATAAATTACCTAATATATATCATAATATATATATATATAAACCCAATATTTGTTAAAATGAGCTACTAATTCTCTTCAATAAACTTGATTTAGTAACACCAAATAACTACATTGATACACATTTCAGATTAAGAAAATTCTTTCGCGTACCCAGTATTTTAATTTTAATACTTTTTAAATGAATATAATTCATATATTATTAAAAAAGCAATTAGACAAATAATTTATTTTCTAAAGAAGGTAATCAAATGAATAAAATTTAATTCCTCTTCTAAAAAGTTAAATTAGTCACTTATTTTAAACGTCTTTTAACACACACTTCAACGAAAACAAATGTATTGAAGCTTTCATGCTAAAAAATTTCAATACAAATAACTTTCCAGTCTAAAATGACAAATAAGAAGAAAATACGAATAATAGAATATAAGAAATAAATTCCCAAAATATTATAACTAAATGAATTTTTTTTTTTAAGAATTATATCAATATCATAACTGAAGACCTTTTAATTCATAATATCAATAATATAACAGAGTAAGTTTATATGTGGTTTCTAGTAATTTTTATTAAATATTTATTTCAAAATATTTTTAAGAGGAAGAGATTGATTTTATTAAGATTTTGAAAGAAAATTGAAGGATATTTGTAAAAGAATTTTCGATGTGGATCAGTTAAAATGAATGTATAAAAAAAACTACCAGTTAAAAATTACTCAATTAGATGATTCAATGAAATAGAAATTTAATAGTAAAATTTTTAAGATAAAAATTAGTTGCAATAAGTTTTGGAATGAATTATTTTCATATTCAAAAATTCTTGGTACATGTAGGTATAAGTGAAATTTAATTTATCACAAAAAAAATTTGTGCTTTAGTTTGACAATTTTAGACGAATTTAGTAGAAGTTGATATACTCTTAATTTAAACATAGTTCTTTATGGTTAAAACAAGAGTAACTTTAGTCTGAAAATATATTGCATTAATTATTTTATCAATCTTTAGTTCTATTAAAATGCAATATAAATTTATAAATAGTTTCACCTTCATTTATTTACAAAAATATTCTGAATGACAATCTAAGTATTATATTTTTAATTTAACTATGAATAACTTTGAACTAGAATTTTTATTTAAGTAAATGAGAATTGAAGTTCAAAATTATTCTTAATTCATTAAAATTCATTTAATCTTAAAAGAAACATTTATTATGCATCTATATTTATTATAATATTTTCGTAAAAAAATTACAGAAAATGCATTTCAATTGCACTTTTTAAATTTGCAAAATTTTCGAAATAGTATCGAGATTTTGCATTACTTGAATTCTTTTAATTTCATTGCTTTTTTCATTTCTTTCCCAAAATTATAGATACCGAAATCATTTTAATGAAAAAATTACAATATTTATTAGACGTGCTTCGTCATGAATATAACTACTGTTCAAAACAATTTTTATACATAGACTACTGCAGTCAAATCTTGTTAAAATGAATAGTCTAAAGGAGGCTTTTGACTCTGCCTACCCATACTAAAATTCATAGTAAAATAAATTATTTAATAATGTTAAAATTTAATATTAAATACAAATACGTAAATAAGACATTCTTCAATTTAGATAAGAGAATTAAGCATAATACCATACAAAAAAAAAACGCATAGAAAATACACATTAAAATAAAAACTATTATATAATTATATGAAATCATTTTTTTTTCATATTATCCGCAAGCTGACTATGCTTTCACAAAGGTGATAAGTTCATTCATATAAGCAGAATAATACAAAAAATCTTTTTTTTAAACCATTATTTATAACAATTTTTTTAAGAAAAAAGTTGTTTCAAATGTCGAGTATAATTCGATAAATAAAGCAAACCAAACAACATATTTTAACATCAAATTTTATATCGTTCACATTCCAAGAAAGAATTTACTCATATTGACTAGAGATCTATATAAAGCATGTGTCATGCAGTGAAAGTTGATTTGATAATATTCAACCATATGTCTAAAGCGAGTATTTTTGCAAAATCTTAACATTTCAAATTGCAAAAAATAGCAAGAATATCTTTATTGAATGAAACTCGCAACATTTATCTTAGAAAATAAACATTACCTTCAAATTATAACAGCAAAATTGATACAAAATAGTTTTAACAAAATAATAGTTCTTATAAAAATATTTCCTTTCATGGGTAAGTTTTAGATGCTCATATTTCTGCAAATATATTTCTCACCCTTTATTTAATGTCTACTACCGTTTGTTCATTCAAAATGGCAACGTTCCTCCAAAACTAAATGACATTCATTGAGAACAATGATTGTCACACAGGTGTTTGAGCAGCTGCGCGACTCTCACCATGATGGACAATACTCTCTCTTGTGGAATATTAAAGTGTGAAGTGGAAAACAAACCCTAGAGTTTCTGCGATGTTGATGACAATAGAATTAAAATAGGTATGAGGCACGGAAAATATATGAATACTTTGCTTTGGAAGTGTGTCGGAAATCAAACTATTTCATAAGTGACGTAAGCACGAATGGTTTTCGAAAATATTATATGATGCAATGTACGTGTAATTTTTGTCATCAAAATTTATTTGTAATCAAAAAGTTCAAAATAAATCTGGGATTGTACTTGATTAAAAATAATTATAAAATAAAAATATATTTGTATATCAATTAAACAAACATTAATTTTTTTACATTTTGTATCCTCTTTGGAAGAAATTTAATTCAAGGAACAAAACATTTCATTGCAAAACTTAAATATTTAACATATAAAAAAATAAAAAAGCCCATAACTAGAATTTCCAATTTCCTACAAATTAAAAAATAAATTAAAATAATTTTACACAATTTTCTCTAGTATGAAAAGAGACCATTGGCGTGAAATGTAAATGGAAGATCAAATTTTCAAGAAGAAATTTTATACATTGTATAATTATATGGAAATGATTGTCCATTTTTCTTATGCGATAAAAAAATTACAGTACATATCTGAGAATCACTTTTAAAAATAAATGTAACTTAAATATTATTACCATCAAGTTTGCCATCGAAAACCTACGTACTATTGATGAAGAAAGTGCTTAAATCTTCAAAAAACTTCTTAATTACTACCGAATAACTAATTTTAGATGAAAAATTTATAAATGCTTGATAAATAAAACTTTAGAGAATCAGTACATATGGAAACATGGACAACTAAGTTAGGTTTATAAAGTCATCGTTATGTACGAGAGGGATGTTTCAATTTGAGGGACTAATTAACTTGTAATTCAATGTTTACTATTTTACGAACAAAATATTACTAAAAATATATTTGAGTAATGTGAGTTGTGGTAAGAACTGAAAAATATAAACAGTTATATAACTTTTTATATTTTTCATAAACTAGAAAACATTGAATTTCAAGTTGACCAGTTATTATGGATTATTGATTACATATTATGGAGGGACGCAAAAATATAAAATTTGTGATTTGTAAACATTTTAAGCTACACTAGAATATTACTCAGACATAAGGACTTCGTAACAACTAATATAAAACAGGAACATTTCTAGCAAAAAAATTCAAAGTTATGGCCGTTGGTAAAAAATGCATATACCGATTATCTCTTACGGCCGTATTCACCAACCAGAGTTAAACGAGGTTTCAGGGTAAAGGGCGAGTTAAGTCATGAAACGTTATTCACCACGAAAAAAACAGCGATTAACTCGCCTATATAGATCCCTCGAATAACCCTACGATTTCGGAGTGTTAACGCCGAGTCAACAAACAATGGCGGACTTAAGCGATATGTCTGTTGACATTGATGTGCAAGATTGCTAGTCAATCAGAAGCAGTTTAACATGTCGTGTTAGGTTAACTCCAAAGTTGTTTAACAGGGAATTGCCCCGCTTCGTGAATAAGAATTGGCGAGTCCTGCTAGAGTTGAGTTATATTTGAGATAGGCTACACTAAAGTAACCCGTGTTTGGTGAATACGGTCGTTAAAGATGGTCATATATTTAAAACTCTCATGATTGTTATATTGCAATTTCTGATTATAACCATTCTTATTTTTCATTAATTAAACTTTATATAGTCATTATATTTGATATCGAAACTCTTTTGAATAATAAACATTGGATTGGATGGATTGCAAAAATGTAAACAAACAAATCGTCGCAAATATTACCCAAGATGCCCATCAAACTAGCAGCCAATCAGAATCTTTCTTACATATACTGCCGGGGTAACACTAGAGTAGCTTAACTGGCTCTTTACCTTAGTTTGTGAATAAAAATACGCGAGTCAAGCGAGAGTTTAGTTAACTCCGAGTAACGCAACTCTCGAGTTATCCCATGTTTGGTGAATACGGCCGTTAGAGAGAGCAAAGAAGATGTGGCATAATTGTGGCAACATTATGAACATTTTGAGGACGTATCTTAATACCGTGTAATGTACACTACTGGCCATTAAAATTGCTACACCAAGAAGGCGACATGCTACAGACTTGAAATTTATACGAAAGGAAGAAAGTGCTGTGATATGCAAATGATTAGCTTTTCAGCGCATTCAGACAAAGCAGGCGCCAGTAGCGACACCTACATTGTGTTTAAATGAGGAAATTGTTCAGCTTGTTCTTCATACACAAATTGCATTTGAACGTTGTTGCCTGGTGAAAAGTTGTTGTGATGCCTCGTGTAAGAAGGAGAAATGCGTACCAGCACGTTTCTGACTTTGATAAAGGTCGAATTGTAGCGTACCGGGATTGCGGTTTATCTTATCGCAGTATTGCTGCTTGCGTCGGTCGAGATCCAATGACTGTTAGCAGAATATGGAATCGATGGGTTCAGGACGGTAATACGGAACGCCATGCGGGATCTCAACGGCCACCTATCACTAGCAGCCGAGAAGACAGGCATATTATCCGCATGGCCGTAATGGATCGTGCAAACACGTCACGAGCCGTGAGTCAAGAGACGGGGTCTTTTGGAAGACAACAAGTGTCTGCACGAACAGTTCGACGACGTTTGCAGCAGCATGGACTCTCAGCTTGGAGACCATGGCTGCGGCTTCCCTTGACGCTGCGTCATAGACAAGAGCGTCTTCAATGGTGTGATCAACGTCGAACCTGGGCACACGAATGGCGAGACATCATCTTTTCAGATGAATCCAGGTTCTGTGTACAGCATCATGATGGTCGCATCCGTGTTTGGCGGTATCGTGGTGAACGCACACTGGCAGCGTGCATTCATCATCGTCATACTGGCCCATCACCTGGCTTGATGGTATGGGGTGCCATTGGATACACGTCTCGGTCACCTCTTGTTCGCATTGACGGTGCTTTGAACAGTGCACGTTACATTTCTGGTGTGTTACGACCCGTATCTCTACCCTTTATTCGAGCCCTGCGAAATCCTACGTTTCAGCAGGATATTGCCCGAACGCATGTTGCCGGTATTGTACGGACCTTTCGTGATACGGAATATGTTCGGCTGTTGCCCTGGCCAGCACGTTCTCCAGATCTTTCACCAATAGAAAACGTCTGGTCAATGGTTGCCGAGCGACTGGCTCGTCACCAAACGCCAGTCACAAAGGTTGATGAAATGTGACATCGTGTTGAAGCTGTATGGGCATCTGTACCTGTACATGCAATCCAATCTCTGTTTGACTCAATGCCCAGGCGTATAACTGCTGTTATTACTGCCAGAGGTGTTTGTTCTGGGTACTGATTTCTAAGGATCCATCCAGCCAAATTATTTAAAAATTTAATCACTTGTTATTTGTAGTATAATATATTTGTCCAATATATATCATTTTGTTATTCGCATTTCTTCCTGGTGTAGCAATTTTAATGGCCAGTAGTGTATTATTTCAACATTTTACTAATAGTTTGGAGATCTGAGGGTTGCAAAAGCACAGAACTAAGTCATTTTAAAAATTTCCATTTTCAATCTGCTTCTAGGCAATTATTTTATTTCACCTAATTCTTATTCACTATAGTTGAGCAAGTTAAATAATTTTATGACTTTCAAACTGCTTTGTAATGTGCAACTAATTGAAAATATGAAGTTTCTTAACTTAAATTAGAATCCAATGTAAACAGTTTTCACCTAAAAGCTAAACAGTATGAAAGTATATTAAAAAAATTAAAATCTAAGTTAACCAAGATTTTTTTAAACCTGTATCATGAAAGCAAATATCTTCATTGGGAAAAGATAAATGCTAATATAATTACGATGAATCTAAAATTTCACATGATTACACTTTCTTTCTATGAAATTTGAAACTATGTGAGAAGTTTGTCTCGGATAACTTCATTAATAATCTGAGTCAGAAAATGTTACTTCAAAATTACTGCTGTAATTTATTTATGATGATGAAAATTTTAGAAATAAGTGACAGCCATTATTATAGAAATTCAATTAAAAAGTGTTGGTACAGTTATATAAGTCACAATGTGCCCACGATAAATTGAAGTGTCTCACAGAGATAGAATCCCACCGTGCCAACAAGATGTTTCTACGCTCTTTCAGGATAATAAACAACGAGATTAGCTCTAGAAATTTGTTGGTAGAGGATTACAACGATTTATGACAGATAATGTCGTCTTCAAGAGGAGATAAGCTATATTATAAATGACTATATATTTCTCTATGGTGCATTAGATCGTAACTAAATAAAACGTCATGTGATGGGTAGAAAAAGTATTTTGTTATTTATAAGAACTGCTGGGTTATATGATATATTGAATAAATACTGAAAGTAATATCAAAATAAGCAAATATTTTTCTTATACTTCAAATATTTCTACAACAGGAAATTATTTTGGACTCAATATATTATGTATTTTTAGCAGCTATATTTAATGTTTTCTTTTAACAGATGAAATATTTACAGAATAAACTGTTTTTGGTAAATTTTTCCCAAATACTAATATATTTACATACAATACATTAAAAATGTCTAAGTTCTAAAATTAAATATCATGGAAAATGTCAAAAGCTATTGAAATAAGTATTGTGGAGCCATATATTTATAATATTTCGGTATAAAATATAAAAATATTGAACTACAGATCATGATGATTTTGCTTAGAGAAAAACATGAAAATAATATTAAATGGGACATATGAATATTTATTAAATGAATACATATTTGTTCTAACAAGCAACATGTAAGAGAGTTTTATTAGTAAATATTCTTCTCTCGTGCAAAATTAATCAGTCAATCAATCAATCAATCACACAACACACACATTGCATTTTTCAGAATAATACTTCTGAGTAAGCATCAGCATACTCTTCCTTGCCCGAGCACACAGTTGGATTTTACCAGTTAGAGTTAAGTAATTATTGTGCAAATTTTTCGAGCAACCATTTTCGCACACGTAAAAGCAAGAAACTTTTCCTAAAAAATTATGTTGGACTTCAACACACACAAAAAAATTGTTTAAATAATCTTTTCTTATAAATACAATAATAATCTGGGAAATGCAAATAATACTCGTAGCTCATACTAAATTATATAAAATATATGGAAACTCATGAATATTTGAGCTGAAATTATTAATACAAAAATGAAATATAATTTTGATCCCATGAAACAAAACGAATAAAATTATCCTCTTCTATGATGATTAAATTAAAGGATATGCGCGTGATAATTATACAGAACACGTAATCGAAAACAAATTTTGAGCAGGGCAAAAAATCACAATGTTTTTCGTTTTGTTTTGACAAAAGAGTGCATTTATTATTTATATTTTTTATTATATATTTTTTCGGTAAATCTGATCAAAGAGCAAATAGAGAAAAAAAAACGATTGATTTCATTTTAGGTCCAATTTACATTTTATAAAAGTAATCATTATGAAATTCGAAACAAACAAGTACATTTTACTAAAAATTTTCTTAGATAACTTTCTATTTCTGAAAATAAAAAAGTAAATGAAAAGAATCACAAATTTTAGCATAGTTTAAATCCTCTCAATTACAGAGAGAAAATCTCGCTATTCAGCATTCTTGGAAAACATTGAATGCCAGTAAATTGAAAATTCGGAATTGTTAGAGCATTTTCTATCTCGATCGTTTTCAAACCTATTCCTTTTTAATTTAATTTTGGTTTGACAGCTACATTTCTCCAAAATCGCTAAGTTTAGCATATTTCTGTCCT
>JAPDSC010141057.1:13861-95926 GCA_026290005.1 Latrodectus geometricus
TTTATTTTAAAAGAAACTGTGAGAGATAAGAAGCAATTTCTGAATTTTATTTTTATTTTGAAAACCATCACATTTTTCATTCATTTAAAAATTCCTAAGCATATGAAATAATTATTAAAAATATAATAACAACATAAATTTGAATTTCAAAGAGCTTCAATATGTAAATTTAGGTTAAGGAACATTTTGTTTTGTTTACAATTTGATTAACGAATATATTAAATAAAGTGTGAATAAAATATGAGATAAATTGCATAAACAAAATAAAAGCAGCAGAATCGTATTCTGTTTGCGTATCACTTATTTTATCGATGTTTCTCTTGTTCCTTTGAATCGTAGCCTAAGGCTAAAAATATGTTATTTTTCCAAAGGAAATTTTTTATTAAAACGAAATTTTTATTGAATTATAGAAAAAGAAACAAACTTCATCATGAAAAAAAGAATACAAAAAATATTTCAAAATTTTAAAGTAAAGTAAATATAGTTTTACAAATGATTGAGATAAATGGAAACGCGGAAAATGTTTTGAAAAAATCGGTAAATTAATTTTAGAAACTGAAGTAGAAAAATTTTGTAATTATTGCATTTTTAAAGTTTGATTATACTTATTAAAATTTACATATTAATATTACAAAAGGTTTGTTTCTGGAAAATATAAATGCAAAATATTTCTAAGAGAAATGAAATATAAATACTCTCCACTTTTCTCTTTTTGTGATTTTTTTTGCATTTATTGTTAAATAAAAATTATTTAATGTTATCTTAATTGTAATGAACTTGTAGAAATTATGAAAAGTGTTTATTTTAATTTGTTTTGATTGGGCTAATTTTATTAAAAGAAGAAACAAATTTTTTAACTTTAAAAATAAACATGAAACAACATTTTAATGAAGATCACTATGGAAAACTGTGTATCAAGTAAAAGTTTATATTTTGATGGAAAGTGTTTTTTATTTTAAAACATTTTTTTATGTAAAATATACATATGTGATTAACATTCAGAAAAATAAAGGTATTTTGCAACTTTTCTGGACATTATCCATCCAACTCTCTCTATATATATATTTAAAAAATATATGTGTGCATACAAGTGTGCTTTATTGTGCCGCAGCAAAAACATTCCTAGGGTATTAGAAAAAATATACCCTCAAATAACACATAAACTTATACAGGAGTGCATATGCAAATAATGTATGCAACTAATCAATGATACAATGTGATAAACAAAACAAATAATATACAAGTGTCTTGTAATGCAATTAGATAGGTTTTTTCATGAAATTTATTTATCTCAACATTGCTCTTTCTGCTTTCTTCTTTTAACCCTTTTTTATTTTTTTTCTATCCAATTTAAGAATTATATAGTATATAATTAAATAATCAATGTTTATATTTCAGACTTTTCTCTTCTTAATCAGGCACATGCATCCTACAAGAGACATAACTAGAAGCTCCAAAATGAATGTACGGTAATCAAGATTACATTAAAAGGTTAAAATAAATTTTTTTGAACAATGTACGAATAATCGAGCATTAAATTTCTATGATCGTGAGAAAATTTGAACTGTTGCATAAAACCATTTCATGAGTATACCGTAAGTAACGACAATTCAGTAAAACATCGAATCTCAGGCAGCTCTGATGCCAGAAAGAGATCTTGAAAAAAAGGGATCGTTAGAAATCGATGAAAATTCTTAAAAGAGACAGATGTGAAAGATTTCTTTGAGTTGCTGCTAATTTCAGAGTAAGTGTATTAACAAGTGTTAGTGTGTGAAATGTTCAGACGATGATCGTTGATTTGAGCTTCCGGAGTTGAAGGTCTACAGGTTTGTTGTTATTTTCTTCAGTGCACAGAGATTTACATCTTTTTTGAGCCTATCAACATCGCTATTGTACTTTCAATGATTGAAGACACACTGTCTAGTCTGACGGGTCTAGTTTCCAATTACAATGGGAAGGATCGATGCGTCAGAGTATGTCCTCATACAACATGTGGAGAAAACCATGAATCTATAAAAGCTATATATTAGCGATGGAATATGCAATCTGTTGGATCTTTTGAGATAACTATAAGAATATGCAGTTGGCGTGATATGGAACAGCTGATATGTCTAAAAATGAATTTTACACATGTGACAAATACATGAAGTATCTGCCTGACCAACTATACTTATTGAGGTTCACTGTGTATTCCAACATGTGTATGTATACAAATTCAGGAGAATAATGTGATTTATATACCACGTGTAAGCAATTAATTCAGTGTAAGCGTACGATCACTTTTCCGATTTTAAACAATACTATTGGTCTCCTAAATACTCAGACATGAACATTATTTTTAATATATAGAATGACTTGCAACGTGTTGTTCAGAAAAAACCTCCACTACATGGTAATAAAGGATTTGCAGATTCCCTTGAAGAATTCAAAATGCGAATTATCATCAAGATATCTTCTTAGTTTTATCCATGTTAGCCCTTGTTCATGGGGTTCTTCACACTTCTAGGTAAATGTTCAGTTTTTCTGGCACTTAAGTGTACTTGGAAATTATATTAGGAATTTAAATTTCGAAATATGTTGTGAAAAATATGAAATGTTGTCTTATGAAATAAGAATATATGGATTAGTTTATTTTAAAACTCCTGCATTTTAGTTAAACTCGTGTAAATGTCTCATTTTCTAGTCTTGTTAAACACACATTTAATTAATTGTAAAAACCTTTTAATTTCAACTGAATATGAAATAATATTTTACAGATATATAATTCTTAGAGTTCTTCAAATGTAGAGCTCAAATTAAACAGCAACATAAAAATATATGATATATCAATATCAAAATATTGAATAAAGCAGAAATTAAACGTACATTAGATGATAAATAAACATGTAATAAATATTTCATTATGATCCAATCATACTGTTTTTAAATTTATTTCGGTAGAAATCAGGATGCCCTTTTAAAAATATCACCCAATCTACATGAGTTGATGTTTATAAAATATGTAAGCACAAATACTTAAAAAAAACTATTTTTTTTATTTGGTCGAATCATGTTTACGACTCCATCATATTAATTATCAGAAATTTGACAATAAATTCGACATTAGTTAATGCATAAAGAAAAGAAAATATTTCAGTAGTTGCTATGTTACGAATTTTAGAAGAAAAAACGTATCTATTTTTCTGATAACATGCTAGAATCCGAAAAGTCAGAACGAATGATGTGTGCAGACTTGAGGTGCGTGCGTTTTCAGTGTACCTCTGCTGATCTAAATCGTCACGCAATGAAAGGAACTAAGCAAGATCTTCGATAACAGTGCGTGAGAAGAGAAGCATGGAATACAATACATGCACGGACGTTGCCATGCGCTATCAATCAGAAGATACAATATTACAAATGTCTCGACGCCCGGCTTCGGGGATCTAAAAGCAATTGTATTTGGGGTATATTGGTACCAGATATATTGCCCTATCGAATTCAAAATGAAGGATGATTTATCATTTGTTATTTAAATAATTGAATTGTAATTTTTCAAAACCTTATCAATAAATTAAAAAAAACAATGTCATTTTCTTGACACGAAATATTTTTATAAGCAGTAGCTGAATAAATATGGTTATTTTTATTATATATAAAAGTTTTCTCTTAGTCATGAGTTTGTCTAATTACCATCGCATTTTCTGTTATTATTTATTTACATATATTGGACAAGTAATAAATTTTTTACGTTATTGTTTAATAAGGATATATTATTCACATTATATAGGGAATAATTTCATGCACTCATATGTTTAATAAATAATTAAACTAGCTCTTCTATTTTGTATATTATTGGTGTGTATTTTTTACAAGATAGATATATTGTTTCAATTGTTTTAAGAAAATTTGTAAAATTTCGCCAGGAAATATTTTTAGTTTATTCACATTTAAAATACATTATATGACATATTTATTCTTTAATCATTATAGTAATAACTATTTAACCAAATGAATTACTTTTATCATCTATTATATGGGTTGAAAAATGTTTGTAAGCTGCATTAAAAATTGATTTTCAGGAATACTAGTTTAATCTTTAAATATCTATGAATAATTGTAGATAAAAATAATATGATTAAATTTTTTTGAAAAAATATGTAATTTTACTATTAATTAACGGAAAATATTCACTTATTTTTAAGAATAAAATGGCGCCGTGCAAAATAGTCAATAAGATCAATTAAGGGATGGAAATATAAAAATAATGCATAAAATGGCAAAAAAAGATACGATCTATTGTTGTTGATACGATGAGGCGATAATTTTTTCTCAGTTAAATTTGAAACAAACAGAGGAACATAGTTGTACCATAACTAGACGCACTTTATGCTTATTAGAATAAATAACTGAACTTAAATTTAGAACTGATCTGAACTATATTAGACGCATGGGCTTATTTGAAATTTATTTCATTGATGATTTAAGTAAAGAAAATTTGATTGGATTTTCTTCGGAGTTTGCATGATATAGTGATTAATATTTTTTTTTCACTTTTCAACTCAGTGCTTGTATTTTTTTCCGTCCGTTGATCGTTCGGGTAATTTCACTGGGATATACATCTTAAAGAGGATTCCAAACAAATGTAAATATCGAAATCTGATGTAGATATCGCGAGCTCAGGAACTGTTGAACTGAAGTCAAGACGGCTAATTATTCAGAAGTCAGCTTCACTTTCCACTCAGTGAATGTGGATTCTAAATACGACGAAAAGCATATTAATTGTATTTCATTGTGTTCAAATTGACACTCAAATCATTTGCTCAATTTTACATCAAAACATTCCTATAGAACTGTGAACCTCTATTGCTTTCTTCACGTCTAATTGTCGCCGGGTACTTTTCCAAGATTTCGATTTAAGTTGTCGTTTATAACCGACTGTGTTATTCTGATGAGGTATTAGAGCACAAAGTAATAATAAAATCAGTTACGTAGAATAAATTACACCAAATAATAAAAAATAAAATAAAACTTCATCTCCACGGTAAAAAGGTTTTGACTGTCTTTATTTACATTCTCCATAATGTGAATAATAAATGAAGAATTAAAAACGAGAAAAATATTTTACATGCACTTAAATTTTTTAAATCAATGGAAGTATAGTGTTAAGTTCCCCATTTGTCAAGTGGGAGACCGGGGGAAATTTTTATCTCAGCGGACTTTCTACAGCCTTACACTTGCTACAGGATTAGGCTGCCCGTCTGCGACGTCGAAATAAATGGAAGCCGGGCCTCACCGTGACCTAGTGGTAAGTCCCCGCTCTTCAGTGGAAAAGATCCCAGGTTTAACCCAACCACTAATGAATAATGAGAGGTAGATGCTAGGGTTCTGCCTTCAGCATGTACTCTTGTTGGAGAGGTGGCTTGGGAGTTTTCTGGGTTTCCTCCCTTGTGTGTGGGCATATAAATACAGCTCACTATCCATGAAAAGTCCTTTCAGAAGGCAATCACGTGGTGGACGTTAGACTGCATTTTATACAATCCATATGAGGGTCAAATCAATAGAAGTCTTTCATGTTTACCTGAGAGATTAAAGGCTTCCTTTCTGCAAGTGAAGGATAATTGCTTCAATCTAGATCCACCCATTTTGGTGATATTGGCACATGCACGTTTAAAGAATTGGGCATAAAACCCAGTTCATTAAACGGAGCGGGATCATACTATGGTTCAAAATAATGAAGCACTGTTTCCAGATGCTATTTACATCATTACTAGAAGTTCATCCAGTGCCTCTATTTGGATGCAATTACACAAAATGTTCATCAAATACTCTAGTTTGATGTAATTAAACAAAAATACTTATGAACAAAATATCCTTGATATTTAATGACAAAATTTACATATAATGTTCAACAAGAGTTGCAGAATGGATTATTGGTGGTAGCCTGGGTTAGAATCTCAAGAAAACTACCAGACACAATTTTATATAATTTCTACAGTCATCGAAAAAAATACTAAGACGTAAATCTACACTTTTCGAAGGGACACAGTTTAGTGGTAAGAAAGTAGATGACGAAAGATTTGGATTATTTTTTCTCAGATCCCCAATCACACATCAATTTCTAGGCTTAGTAACCAATTTTTTCATTGAAAATAATTTTATTTCTTGACAGCAACAGTATTAAAAATGCAAGATAAGTTTCAAAATTTAGAACCTTACTTACTAAGCGCATAAGAAAATTATACAGACTGTTTATTTGATGAGCAAGTACTGTGGATAGGACAGACAAAAAACGCTGTTGGGAAAAACTCAGTAATTCTATTAGCTTTTTAAGCAAATTTTTTTCTGGACACAGAAAACTATAAAGAATGAATTTTATTAGTTGTCTGTATGTACAATAATCCTCCAATCAGATTTAATATAAAAACATTTCATAACATTTCAGTTTTCGAAGTCTCAAATTCTGATGAATACATGAATGTATTATATTTTACTGCAGTTTAATTATCTTGAACAATTCATTGTGTTAAAATAATAAGGAATAATAATTGATAATTTTAAAATAAATTAAATTTATTTGTAAAGATAAAAATTAATTTAAATGACCATTTTTTTGTTTTCATTATTTAAATTTCAGTTGAAGTTTTGCTGAATTAACCTCTACTGAAAACCTATATAAAAAAATGTTACCACTATTTGTTCACTATTTATGTGAGTGACGGAGGGGAACCAACTTGATAACTAATAGGTAAACTACGGGGTCCCTCTTCACTGCAAAATATGTAATATTATATGTGACATCAAATAAATGTATCCATCAAAGCAATTTAAGAATTTGAGTCTAAAAATATGCTTATATGTGTGACTAATTCAAATCTATATCCAATAATGATTTCTTCATATGTTGTTTTTCATTTAATTTTTACCTTACTTTAATTTAAACCAAATAGAAATTAGTTAAAAATGACAAATTAAAATTTTTTCATCCTATTTCATTTGCATTAGACTTTGTTCTTGTTTCTGATTTTTAAACCTATTTAAAATAACTTAGTAATTTAACTTGACATTTTAAGGACACTCTAAATTTAATCAGTAAGCATATATATATCTAATAATTTTAAATTTATATGTATAGAAAATCAGTACTTAGTAATGATTCCGATTCATTCAATGGTAAGATTTCCTGAGTTTCCATGTCTTTAAACAAGTATTCCAAAATATTTATACCAGCTATTAAATACTTCAAAACATTCCGTTATATTATTTACAGTCGTTAAAATTTCAAGATAGAATTAAGTTCAAGGGAAAACATAGCATTTCACTTAATTATTTAAATTACACAAAACATGTGGAGCAAATAAATATGTTATTAAAGTAGCCTATTTGGTAAGAACGAAACTAAGGCGTAACGAAGCATTAACGTCGTTTATCATTAAATTCAGGGAATAAAATTTTAATGTAGAGCTAAATACTAATTTAGTTTGCAACTACGTCTTGCGTAAATAATTCAAGCAGATAACTGGGCTGATTTAAATTTGCTAAACTTTTGAGGGTCACTTGGAATTTTTGAGATACACCTAAATTTTGTAGTTAGATTTACGAAATTTTAGGAATGTTCAAAGTGATTTCTTCTAGCATCATCGAATCTCTGTAGGAAAAATTTTTAAGGATTAAATGCTTCAAGCATTCATTTCTTAGAATTGATGAAAAAATGTTTTTATCGTCTTATTCAACTTTATTTTTGGAATAAAATAACGTCTATTCAACTTCATTTTTGGATAAGTTCTTTTTCAGGTTAAAAAAAAGCAAAAGTCTCACATAGCTACAACAGATGAATAGAGACGATGTTCTATAGCTTTAAAGTGCTTTTGTTCAAGAAACTCAACTGTCAATTTTGGTGTATCAGAAAAAACATTGTCAAAGTAAAGCATGATTTCTTTAATATTTACTTATTGAAGAGCTTCTTGCAGAAAGAGAGAGACAGATATTTAGTAGTGTACTAGTAACTTATGATTATCTCCTCTCTTTCAGCTTGATGACCAGAACCAGACCTATATTTCTGAAGAGAACGGCAGCCATTACTTTTTCACACCACGTTGCTTTTCAAGGTCGTAAAAATGGGATCGTCTTCAAATCCCCTACCAGTTTTCTTGACAACGTCAAAAATTTGATATGTTCGTTTCATCACAATTTATAATTTTAGAAGTTTATAATGTGGTGACTACCATATTTAAGTAATTTAAGAATTTATTTAATGGTTATAACTAACTCCATTTGTAGCACAGTTAAATTCTGGGGAACACAAGAGAAAATTTTTTTTCATATAACAATTCTTCAAGAATGATCTTATGTATTGGGGAGGGTCCAATGCTAAGTTTCTCCTGTATCATTTGGTAGTTACAGCGATTATTATCGATTAAAATTTTTTGCATGGCAGACATGTAATCTGGAATTCCAACTGACAATGGGTTTTCTAAGTATTTTTCCTCCGGAAGAGAATAGCATTCACCGTAAAATTCGGTTAAACATCTGAGTAGAGTAAAACACCCAATGAAACTTTATTTCCAAATGCTAAATGAAAAAGTTCAATGCATTCTTTCTGATAAAATTCAACTTTGAAATCATAGATCATTAAAGTATGATAAAGTTATTCCCTCATTTCCACTTTTTCTTTGGCCTAATTATTTTGTTAAAGTACTTAAAAATACCTAGAAAAATCATCTCCTGCGGAAATGTATAATTCACATTTGAAAATGTAATCCTTAATTCTTTTTTTATCATTTATTAGCTGTGCGTATCTCAAAAATTTCATTAATTCTCTCTAATCTAACATTTAACAAAAAAATAATTTAGAGAACTGAATAAATATTTTGTTGAATTGTGAGAGCACTTTTATGATAATAATACCATGAGTCAATATTAAATAGAATTATTTTGAATACCTATCGTTGATTGGGACACAGAAATAATGAATACGAATTTACAAGAAGTACAAATATTACAGTTCAGAAAAAAATGAGAAAACATTTAATAGAAAATTTTAAATTAAATTTAATCCTATAATTGAATTGTTTTATAAAATTTTAAAAATGCGAACATATTATTAAAATAATGCATTTTTGCAGGATTATGTATTTTCCCGCTTTTTTTGTGGAATAAAATTAGAAAAGAAACGCATAAAAATATTCAAAATGTTAAAATTTTCCTGGAATTTACGACCGCTTGAGAAATAAAATGCTATCATAAAACCTTTTTGTCTCATCTCTGAAATAAAAAATATCCGAGTTCAAAACTCCTACTTATGCCTCTTACTGTTTCGTCATAAAATAATTCAACCTGTAGAGTGAACAATAAATAGAATGTAATAAACATTACAGCAGAGGAAATTAGATCGAAAGCGTTAAATAGAGAGAATGTTAAAAATAAAATTCAGTGCTCAAAGGAAAATTATCAATAAAGTAAGTTTTATTGACTTCATATATGAATAAACAAGCTGACAACGGAAACCCTCGCATATCGCCTATAAGGGAGATCATAATAAGAAGGTTAATTATTCTATACCAGATTTTGATCTTTCTCCGGAAAAATTAAGTTTCGATCATAAGCCATTAATTCAGAAAGCTCTCGTGAAAAAGGAATTATTTTTATTAGGTGAAAAATTTCAGTAGTTTCAGAAATTAACCTCTGCTTCAGTAAAGTTCCTTTTCGGTTTACTCTAGAAAATAAAGCATTCCGCTTATGACTTTATTAAAATATATTCGAAAAGGAAAGATGCTCGTTTCTAAAATAAGAAACAAATTCGAAAATAAAGATTAAACTATTCTATCGAGAAAAGTCTTAATGGAATTTTTGAGTGATCTTTTATTCTAAAGTGATAAGACTTTTAGTTTTAATGTTTACTCGATATAAATAAAAAAAAGTGTTTTATAGGAATTTATCCTTAAAGAAAGCTTATTTATGAATAAAATTGAGAAAATATATATAAGCTAAAATAATCAGGTAATAAGAACGATATACATATATTCGCTTGTGTGTGTTTTTATTATCACACAAAAAGTAGAAACAGAATGATGCTACAATCACCAAAGATATTACAAACAGATTCACAAAATAATATATAATTTAAAAAAATTTCATACAAACTTAACTCAATATTTTTGAATTTAACTGTTGAGTGAAGTAGCCACTTAAAATTTTCTACTTTCTAGAATTTTTATATTTAAGAATACGCTAAAATAATAGAAAATTAGTGGAAACATTTGAATTTTCATACATGAAAATAGAATTTTAGAAAATTAACATTTTACAGACCATAATTTTAAAAGAATAATTATAATTTTATAGATCCTAAAGAATTTCAAACTATACACTAAATAAATTAATAGTCATGCTTTGAAAAAGGGTAAGCGAAAATTGCGAAATCTCCAAATCACCTAATCCCACTTTTGTTGGAGTAGATTTGTAACAGCTTTCTAAATAGGAAGTTTATTTGTCCATACTAACTTTAGCATATAATGTTGCAGGTTAATTTTTCAACTCTTTAACCTAAGAATTAAACCTCCTAACTTACTTGATAAAATTAGTAACTAAATAATCAAGGTTTTGAACATCAAAAGTTCATAGATTTCTCAAATTCGTTGGTCAAACTCGAAACTTATTTCTAATATGGATGTTAGAAATCTACTTTAAATTGTAAAATCTAGATGAATTCGTGACCGTAGATGATAATTAGCAAAATGAGACTGTAAAGCAATAAATCAAACTAAACTCATTTGAATGGATTAATGTAAATAAGAGCAATTATGAAGTATTTGTTGGATGTAGAATGATTTTCAGAAACGTAGCAACGGTGTAAAGGTCACGATTTGCAAATGTTTGATTGATACTTATTATTATACAAACTGTAAAATAGTAAAGGTGTAAATTAAAACCATTTTTGTTACCAACACGAAATAGAAAAATGATCAAGAAACAGTCATTTTTTTGAAAAGTTCACTTATTAAAAATATTTTAAAAACAAGAAATTATTGTATATTATTTATTTTTTCGTGCAAGTTTAGATTATATCAGAATTTCATTTCAGTTCCTTGAATAAGAATTACTACAAAGTTTCTACGAGGTATTATACAATTTAGCTTAAATAATAAAATAGCTTAAGATATTCAATATATTAAGCAAAAAAGTATGGATGAAATATTATATATTTTTCACATATTTCATTATCATAAGTTAAAAGAATAAAAGAAGTTAAAAAGTTTATAAAAATTTGAAAAAACTATATTAAATTCACATAAAGCAATACACACAATATTTTAGCACTTAAGTGTAAAATTTTAAGCTATATTCATTGTGAATTTTACTTTTTTTCAGAATGTTAATGCCACATTTAAAATTTTCGCTGTAAGCCACAGAAAAAAGTTTCAATGAATTTATTTTAACACATTATTGAAATCTAACATTATACCAAGCAAAGTTGCTAATATTCTGACAAACTGTTTGTAAACAAAAAACTATTTGAATGCAAAATTTGCAAATTATTTTATTTAGCTGTTTTTCAAATAAATTTTCATAAAACTATTCGAATATTCATTTCAAAAACCGCTTATTATGAAGGAAAAGATTAATGACTTTATATATTATCACATACTCACAACATTTAATCATATATAAAATTTAAATAAATTAAGCAGAAAATGTTTTTACATTTTATGTTCAAATACAGAAAAATATTAGAAATGTAACGGCACAATTCAAAGGAAATTCTAGTATTGCGGGTATAGAATATAGATAGCGTGAATTTTAAAAATAAAACCGGCTGGTTTTATTTTCTTCCAGCGAATCATTTTAAGGTCTAGGAATATCAGATTATCAGGACTATTTGATAGCATAATCACGTTTTGACTCCAGCCATGGTCTCTTCCCAATCCATATCGGAAACGTGACTCGCGTGAAGAGAAAGTGAAAAATAGGGGAGGCGAACAGGTGACCACATCCTGAGACTTTCAAGCGAATATTGTTAAAAATAGACATTTTTATTTAAAAAATACGAGAAAACTATCAAAATTTTGTTTTAATGCGTATGCAATTTTGGATTTGTTCTTAAGGGAACTAGAATCATATTTCCATTACATGACAGAACATACAGCTTAGTCACAAAATTTTAAAACGGGTTTTAATGGCATTAACTGATACATCGAAAGCTTTCGTTTGACGAAAACAAATGTTTAGTCTAGCTTTTTGTAAAAGAATAAATGAATAAAACAATACTTATTAAAAGTCCTTTAGAGAAACAAACATAGATGTATTAACAAGCATTAAAATTTTATGTCATGAAACTAGTAAATCACAGTATGAGTTCATGGTGCTGGCTTATCTAACATATATAAATGAGTATTTTTAATGAAAAAAATTTGTCGTTTTCATAAGAGCTCCTCTGAATGTGCTTTTTGTAACATCTTAAGTATTTTTGTAAAAAAAAAGTAAATTGCATTCAGAACAAGGAAACAGAGTTTCGAAATTCTGTAAAAACAATTTTTTAAGCATTTGCTTATAAAACTCTGGAGGTAAAGAGATTATTATGAAGAACGTAATTTGTTTCCAAACGACATAATTATAAACTAATATAACGCAAAATGTTGAGAATTATTGATTAACCAAGATGAACACTTATAGTCACGACCTCTATAAAAATAACTGCAAGCTGAAAAACAAAGCAATGAGTCATTTTGATCCCTAAATTTGAATAATGTAAATTAAATCTTCATATACCGTATACTGAAAATCATAATAATCTTCCATAACAAAATCTTACATTTGATGCTTAATTGCTACTGGAAATTTATTTCAGCAATTGCATATAATTACATCTAAGAATACAATACGTTGATCAAGGTTAGATTCACACATTTAAGTGATTCAAAGCAATCAAATAACTTAGTAAAGTTTGTAAAAATGTTTATTAGTAATCAAACATATGAAACTCAAAAACATATAATTGGTTGCCCCTCAGATGAATTTCATAAATGTGTATTCTCTCTAAATTAGAAATTAGAAGAATTGACTAAAATGGTTGTCTTGGAAATGAAACTTATTTGTTATAAATTGAAGAACTATTTTAGCTATTCTAAAAAATTTCAACATAGATTGAGATTTCTGTTTTTGATGCTGTTTTGAGTTAAAATTAAAAACAGAACCCAAAGAGTGTTTTCCAACTTCTCAAGTTTCCAAACTCACATTTCCGGAACATTATTACGGTATCATAGATAGAATTAGTTCTCATTCCTTTTATCTTTTCTAATTAGAGTTTCATTCGGACTGCTGGAGGCGTGAGGAAAACTAAAGGATTAACTATTTCCTCTGAAGTTCCTGAGAACGAAGCACGTCAGGACGAATGATTCGCGTTTTCCTCCCATGCATTCTAATAGGCAAATTAATTCTAATGAGAAATTACTTCTGCCTTTAGTTTAAATGTACTCGAAAGCTTAAAGCTGTGGTTACATAACAAGAGGATTATTTGGGGAAAGTGTCTGGTATGTAGCCCAGCAACCTATAAGGTATGCAAATGACACACAGGTATTTTGAGAATTCTACGCTCTATGTTTCCAACTTGAACTTGCCAGGCATATAGATAAATATATTCAAACTGATAGATACAGTTATTATGCACATTTTAATCCGTTCAAACTATGTTCACGAATAGAGTAAGTTGAAAGGTATTAATAAGGTTTGTAGATCACATTAGAATACAGTAACTTGGAAATTGCATTATTTGATAAGAACTAAAATATATTTGACAAAGAATAAAATATTTTTGAAAGAGTCTAAAATTTTTAATAGTTTTTTATGTATTATATTAAGAATAGTTATGATTTATTTTTATATAAATGAAGTTGGAAATTCTAAAACGAAATAAATAATGCAGAAATATTTTAGATTCATTTATTTCATTTTCTTTACCCAAACTTAGTAAATTCTAGAAAAAATACTTTTCAATGTTGACAATTTTATGATCTTTAAGAAGTTGGATATAAAATACTCCTTATTATCACAGTATTTCCTAGAAGAGAAAAATTCTCTCGCTAATGCACTCACATGAATGAGGGAATGAATTAGTGAGCATGATTATGATACACACTTATAAAAATGTGCAAGATATTTTTGACTATTATTAAAGTATAAAGGAAGTATAATTAAGTTGCTAATCCATCCCGATAAAACTGTTTCTTCTGTTATTGATTTTTACTTTTAAATTCATATAATCTAACTAAAATAAAATTCATGTACCATATTTACAGTTCATGCATACGGATATGTTCATCTACTCATGAAAACTCATCAAACTTGCATGCACTTTACACTTTAGTATAGATTCTAAATATTTCTCATTATCATTTTATCATAAATTGCCAGAATGTGAGCATTTATGGATCTGATAACTTGAAGCTTCATTTTATGGCAGCGCATACTTATGCAAGCTCCGGAATATTCTACCCTGTTTAATGAAAATTATTTAATGCTCTCAAATATCTTCGCGTGAATTTTAAAATTTCTAATCAACTCTTCAGTGCCTTTAAAGTTAATGAAAACCTCTAGTCCTTTAAATCGATGTGTGTCACTATTTATGAAACACTCGTTTATGAATGAAGGAACTAATTTTAAGTAATTCTTTAGATTTCAAACTCTCACACAAGAGAAATATTTTTTATATATAAGGAAGTTGTGAATTTAAATCATTAAAATGATTTGATACTAAATACATTTTAATAAGCCACACGTTTGAATACATATAATGTTCCAAAATACGGTTACAATGTGATTGAGACTGATATTAAAAGTTTGTGGCCTTTTAATATTTTTTAAGGCATGTATGATGATCACAGATATAGTTAAAAGGCAATAATAAATAACATAAATTAAAAATATTTTCTTGTTTTTTAGAATTCGAACCATATTTTATATAAAATAAATGTTCCAAGAGGACACTGTAAATATCTTTATTGCAAAAAGGCCAGCCACCCTTCTGAGTATAAAAATAAAATTATTCTGTTCTACTAACATGAATTTTGTAACTATATAAATACTTTTTAATATGAATATATTTAGCTAAATTACTGATAGAGAAAGAAAAATTCTTATAAATAAAATACTTCAGTTTGGAGACATAATTAAATATTTTATTTATTAAGATATGTAGGCAGACAAAATGGAAACAAAAAATTTAATGCAGCCAATAAATTAGGAAAAGAAACAAACGCAGTTGTAAAACATAAACCAAACTCGTACACTAACAAATGTATTCATTGGAAAAAATAAATCTATCGGAAAATTCTCAAATGCAAAGTTTTTACTCTTTTTATTTTGATTAATTTAAATTTTTGGTTTGTAAAAGTGAACTCTACATCAACATAAGAATATTATTCCTCAGAAATAGGTCACGCCTATTATATTTTTCTTGAAAAAGCCATGAAGAAAAATAGTAAATAGTTTAAGTGTTAATGCACTCACTAATTTAACAAGAATTTATCCTTTTACACATGGAAGTTTTTTATTCACGGTTTTATACGCACTCTGGATAGAAAGGATCTTCATCTACTAGAAAATTTTCAGCAATTTATTGAACCATACTTAAATTATGGATTAATAAAGCGTTACAAATTGTTCTTTGCAAATTCACATCACAGCTTTTGTTTAGGTGTAGTATTCACCATATTATACACTATAAACTATAATTTTTTACACACTATAATAAGTAAGGATTAACAGTGTTTTGGAAATAAACTGCAGGACACGTATAACATAAAATAATTTATTTTTACATATTCTTATTAGCAAATCTTTGTTTTTGTGTAAATTTGAATACGTTGGTACGTTAGTTTTGTATGAATATATGCTTTATAATATGAATATATTTATAGCTGTATTTATATATTTATTACTCCTATTAGTAATAAAAATATCGAAACAATTAATAAACAGTATAAAAAGCAAAATTTAAATAATTAATAAACAAGGTTTCTAGAAGAAAGAGTAGTTTTAACTCATAAACACTATGGAAAAAAAAAAAGAAAACTTAAGGTGTAAAAAGGAATTAAAACTACACACTATGTTTACAGTTTTCAACAAGGATACAATTTAATTTTGACGATTTTTAAGTCGGCCGACCATTCTGCAATTCAGTATTGAAATATTTTAATCTCCATCAAATGTAAATAATTATCACTTATTATTTAATGTAATAAGTTTTATCAGATTATACACTGTCTACCAATAAGTATTTGACATCGATGCAAATGACGATACCAGCGGTCCTGAAGTACGTCACGGCCTCTGCCGGTATATATCGTGTAGGAAACAGCATCGGCATTTGTCGCATGCAAGATGCCGCGGAGTTCGGAGCTCTCTGATTTCACGAAAGGTGTAGTTATCGGGTATCATAAATGTGGCCGATCCTTAAGAGACATATCTAGCGATCTGAAGTACCCAAAATTGACAGTGGTCTGTCTATGTGACTAAGAAGCGGAAGATGAGCGGTGGTTGTAGGAATGTGCCCCGAGTCGACAGACCAACGAAACTGGGAGATAGAGACAAACGAGTGCTGTCCTGAGAAATTCGGAAGAATTGCACACAACCGATGGTCCTCATCCGCGAGGAGTTTCAACAGGCATCCGGGAATATTGTTTCAAGGAATACCATCCGTAAGGAAGCACATCGGCTTGGTTTTCATGGTCAAGATGCTGCCCATAAGCCTTTGACAACAATGTCCAACCACGCTGCTTGGTTAATGTGGTGCAAAGCACACCGAAATTGGACTTTAGATCAATGGAAACAGATTCTTTGGACAGATGAATCAGGGTTCACCTTTTACCTTTCGGATGGCAGGGTCTGGGTCTGGCGTCTGCCTGGAGAACGTCTCCTGCCACAATGCATTGTGCCAACAGTTCGGCGGAGTGGAATTATGGCCTTAGGTGTTTCTTCTGGTATGGACTGGGACCTTTGGTCCCCATTAATGGTAAGCTCAACGCCGATGCTACTGCATCATTTTGGATGACATTGTGCTTCCTACGTTGTGGCAGTTTTACGAAAATGACCCCTGTTACTTTCAGGACGACAATGCCAGTTGTCATGTTACGAGGTTAACCAATACTAGGTATGGTGCCAATGAAGTTCCTCGAATGGACTGGTCTGCCCAGCCTGAACCCTATCGAGAACCTCTGGGACGAGTTGGATTGCCGAATAAAGGGGTCACTACCTTTCCAAAATTTGTGAAGGAACTTGTATGTCTCCTCCAAGCAGAGTGGAAGACAATACCACTAGCTGTAACACAAAGACTTGTAGAAAGTATGCCCCGGAGGGTTCATGCTGTAAATGCCTCTCGCGGAGACTCTACCAACTGTTGATTTTGTGAATAAAGTTGGTTTTTCTTTTTTATCACTGGTGTCCAAATAATTATTGGTAAACAGTGTATGCAATACGCGTGTTTTTTTATTAATACAAAATATTATTTCAAAATAAGCAACATATAAGATAAAAAAAATTGATCATACAACTAAATTTTATTAAAATTCGGGGACACAAGATTGATTTTTACACAGTATATTTTTATGTAATACAAACTGCAAAATAAAAATACTTTTCTCTCAATTTGTTTTGAATAAAATCTCAAATAAATAAAACATTCTAAAAATGAAATAAAATGATGGAATTATTATTTTCTACTGAATGCTTAAAAATAAACTAAACTTTTTCCTGCAGACAAATTGATTTTTATAAATCTGTTAAAAAAATAACATTTTATAAAATAGTTAAATCCTGTGTTGTTTTAAATTATTTCTTACTAAATATCATTGTTGTTCAAAAATATTTTTCAATTCATAGAACAGTTTTATTTAATAAAGTAATGTTAACTGTACATCTTCGTGCAGAACTGGATAAAAAGCATATTTTAAGTAAAATAAATAATATTTTATATAAGTATGTATTATTATTATTAATAAAATATTTACGAAAAACATATTTATTAAATCGATGTGACATTTGAGGGTAATGCTTATGATGTATTATCTTTTTATTCATTTTGCTTATTGATGAATGAAATGACTGACATTTTATTATTGACTTTCGTTGCGCATTAACTAATACTTCATAAAATATTGGTCATGAGGTATGAGTTGATGCCTTATGGTAACACTAACTTAATACAAAAAAGTCAAGCAATATAATGCATTGAATTGAAGGAAAAATTTTAAAATATGAATTATATTTCTTTACGATGAATGAATGTTCGAAAAATATTACTTCGCGACCATAAATCATGTGACAGCTTTGCTCCAATGCTCGTTCACGAACCTGAGTGAAAGGTTTCGATTTCACAGACTTAGTTCAATTTCACATTTGAAGAAAAAAAGAAAGATCTGTTTTTGACACTCCAGTGTGTAAAAAAAATCATTCTATTGTTCACGTGATTTTTTCTATAAAAGCACAACGCTAAAATAAAATATATATCTTAAAACATTGATGCTTTATTCGGAAATCATTATGATTGTCATAACAAAATTAACTTTGATCCAAGAAAAATATAAACGTAAAATTACTTTTGTTAGGTAATTAGAAATATTTAAATTTATCATGTATGCATACTTATGATGCAAAGCAAAATTTCTCCAACAATATGCATCAAGTATTACTTATCAGTTAGGTTAGTAGGCTACATAATTTATAAAAAAGGAAATATATATATATATATATATATATATATATATATATATATATATATATAACAACCAACACAGGTGTAAATGATTATTAGGCAATTATACAATAAAAGCATTCTATAAGATATTTAATGTTGCAGCACACAAAATATTGATAATTAAATTAGCAATTTTTTATTAAGTATATCTATATATCTCTCTATCTATTACTATATATTAGTAAAAATCAAATAATAATTAATTTAAATAAATAACAATATAAAAATCTTTTAGAAATTTTAACAGAATAACACACGCACATCTGTCGTCCGGATCAACGAAAACTCAGTTAAACAGTACTACCCTTAAAATGCGTTCTAGGTTTTAGGTGCCGAATAAAATTATAAAAATTGATACTAATGATGAACTTTTATCAAAAAAATTATAGTTTTCGTTCTTACTACTATAACATACATATATCTTACTTTTTTTCAGCCTATGAATTGATTCAACTTCATGCCAAACTCAAAACTTGGGACCTTTCCTGATCAATAGTCGTCCAAATTTGAGAAGCCCAGATTAGAGGGATTATATAATTCACATTATTATATTGATATAAATTTAATGATAATGAAGTAATACTAGGAGAGATGTTTACTTGATACCAAGAAATTAATTTTATCGGTTTGTAATGATAAAATTATGACAAATTGAAAAAACTTCTTTAAAAATAATCGAACTTAATTAATTTTACATTTTGATTAAATCTATCAGCAATTTAATAAAATATCTGTTAACTTTTGGTACTTAATGATTCATAAAATAGCTCATATATATTTATTAAAGAACAAGTTTTCGTATACAATTTTCTTTTCATAATTGAATACGCTTTTTTCATCGTTTGTGTTGAATATTTTACAGAAAGGTGGATTGAGCCCCATTATTGACCTGATCACAGCTTCTTCCTTTGGGAATTTGTAAAAGACATTATTTACAGAAAGAAATTGCATTACAGGCATTATTGACTTGAAGGCCAAGAATACAACTACAGTATTCAAAATATTTTCTGTGAATTATAAACTAATGTCTTTATATTCTTTTCCTGACAAAGTCTTATACACACATGGAAGTCTATTGATGAAATCTTCAAAATAATATGAATCTATCTAACCATCAACAATATTAATTTAAATAAATGTTATATTATGAATTATTAAGATACGATATTAAATATTAATTAAATATTCTAGTCCTCTAACAAATATCCAGCATATTCCTGAAAATCTAGATAGAATTCAGAAATGCATAATAAGAATATTAAATCAATTTTTTCATGTTAACTGAAACAGATTATTCGTCATTTTTATTTATATACTTTATGAATCTAAATTAATGAAAAGGAACGAAGTAAGGTTAGTTTTCTAACTATAAATAATAATTCTTTTCTATTCCTCAGGTTTAATTTTAGCTCGTAAAATGACTCGAAGCGTATCACTTGAGAAGCACTTCTGCCTCCCCCACCTCTTACGGGTGGGTGAGTCAATATTTGAGCAGCAACAGAAAAACCACAAGATAAGGAATCCAGTCTGAACAAGAAAAGATGGAATCGGGTGACAATCTGACAATGGACCGTATTCCCCATGTGTATATTTACTTTATTCAACCACTTGATTTCTACACTATATTTGAGAACTACCAAAAATGTCTTTTCTAATCTAGGAAGGAAATATAGATGCTGATCAATAAGAAAATTAAGAGATGTCAGTTGAAGTTTATTATTATTTTAAATATAATTATTTGGTTCTTTCCTCTAAGCATTTAAAATGTGAAATTAATTTTACTAATTTGTTTTAAAATTTTCATCCAAACTAATAAACTGCAAGCAATCAATCAATTTTATAGAATTAATCAATTTTCAATTTTAAATTGAAATTTAAAATTGTGAAAAGTAAATGAAAATGAAAAAGAATTATCAATTTTATAGAATTAGGAATTCTTAGAATATTAAATATCAAGTTATAAATTTTTTTAAAGAGGAGGAAGAAACGTAAGTAATTTTAGCAAAAATTGAAATTAATGAATTATATATATAAATAAATTATAAATCTGAATAATACATGTATTAAAATCAGAACGACAAGAAGTTTAGAATAAGCTTTCCACATAAGAATTAATAAAACTATTTACAAATTCGATAACTCAATTGTTCAAGAAAAGTACTCTTGAACAATTAGATGTGAAATGTTACAAATATCAGAAAACATATGCATAGACCAATTTGCAATTGCAGTGTTTAGCTGCAATTGTTATTAAAAAAGAGAACATTAAAGCAAATCATACTCAGAGAAGAAACCACTTTGTAAAAGTATACCAAACAATATTTTTGGGATATAATGTATAAAAATTACAAACTTTTATAAAAAATGAATAAGTTGCAAATATTACGATTTCTGTATCATTTGAAATTTTAAGGATACTTACTAAAAATTATTGTTAAAATACCGCTTACGAGATTAATCAATGAATAAATGAAATATATCAATACGGGTAGTCCTTGATTATTGCTAAAGAAATAGTTTTAGGCTTGTCATAAAAATGCGTAGGCGATAACAAATAATGTGATAAATGTTTGTTTCTTTAATTCAAAAAGATAAATTATGTGTTCCAAGCCTGTGTGTTCCAAAAATTTCAGCTCTTTTTTTAATACTCAAAATATTATGGCATTTAATGCAATAAAGAGAAAGGAAAAAAATTTCACTAAAAAATATATGAAAAAAAAACCTTAAATAAAATAAATAAGTAATTTGATTTTTTTCAAATTTAAATTAATGTGTCTTTTCCAGTAGTCAATTTCTTTCCCAATCTTATATATGTTCACATCTTAAATATGTTCATCTTATAGTATCTTAAGGATATCGAATATTTTATTAAAAAGAAACTTTTATGAGGATTCATTTACATGATATCATTAAGTCTAACATTATTTATGGAGTTGTAATTTAAATGTTTTTTATTTATGAATTTATAATTAAATGTTTATCAGCTTGTGAGATTTTTATTGTCGGTTCGCAGACATCTACCAGAAAGGAATAGGGGATCATAAATTTATAACTTATCAACACAATATCAAATTTCTGTCAGACATATTTTTGAATTATGGTCTCAATAGAATTAACGAAATTTAAAGTATATGAAAACAGAGTTTATATTTTAGTTATAATTTCTCAAGTGAATAAATTTAATTTATTGAATGCATATTTCACGACAGGATATAAGGGAATCTTTGTATACTACTATAGACGTAATCAATTAAGTTCAATCAAATTTTTATTTATTTCAAACTTTGATTCCTGTATTTTGAATATTTTAAGGTATTTAAAAAAGAACAAAGATACAAAATAAAGAACATTTTTTTCCGAAAATCATCAAAATAAGAAATTCACAAAAAAAGCCTGAAGAGTTAATTAATTCAAACTATTGTTTTTTTAAGCTTTTCCAAAAATAATTTCGTAACATGGAAGTAAATAATAAAGAGATACGCGAAAGCGTGTGCTTTATAGCAAGAAAATTTTTTCGACAATATTCCGTTAAATTATGGAGTACACAGATTTAGCAGCTGAGATGTAGCGCTAATAATAAATTAGCTGGATTCTTTATAGCAATGTTTAAATTAAGAATGAAAATTAACTAATTTCAAAGACAATTAATCATTTTTAATAAGCTCATAGAGCAGAAAATTCTTGATTTCATTCCAATCACTGTTGTAGGCGGGGGGGGGGGGTTATGTTTCTGTATGCACATCTTTTGGAACAGATGTTCGGAAGTGTTTTATATTTTATTTTATTATTTTCTTACATGGAATGTGTAAATACGGAACCCATGAAAAGCTTATCCGGAAAACTAAACAATGAGTGTTCAAAGTGTCATTAAAACAGTTTACAGTTGGTAGGTAATTGAAGATTCAGAGTCATAACTATAATCAAAGATATACATAAAAAATGACTTTAAAATATACAATATCGCTAAAAAATGCAAAGCTATTTTCACAGCAAAAGCATATAACATCACAGTAAAAGCATATCAACAAATAAGTAAATCATGTTATTTTCAGTAGAAAGTTATTAAAGTATACTAATAATGCATAATATAAGTTGAATAACAGATGAATAAATATTTAGGTAGGAGATACGTTCCCATCAATTAGTAAGATTTATAAATTCTAAAAACTATCAATTATTTTCTGAATATATATATATATATATATATATAATGAAGTGACTTTTAAGGACCTATAAGATGCAACACATAAAGAAAATTCCATACTTTCTGAGATTACGTGAAGTCTTAAAATCAGCAGAAAGAGTATACAAGTTTCTAGTTACTTCCAAAACTGAAGTAATCAAGTAAAATAGCTATTAAATTCATAATTCTTCGAATAAAAATCAATTTAATGAATAAAATTTAGAATTCTTTCAGTTTCTAATTTTTTAAAAAGAAATGCCACCGATTTTTGTAGACCTGGAATAAATTTATGATTTTTTTAAAATAATTCGTGCATCATTAAATAATGTTTATCTCAGTTAATAATATATTACATTTTGAAGAGAATATACCATACTTAATAGCAATTTTAACCTGAAGCAAGCATTAATTTGTAAATGTAAACAAACAAATAGAAAGGTACCTACAAAATAAAGAAACTTAAGTAATAATGAATTTCTTGAAAACTATTTTAAATATATGTTGAAAAAACGCTTTAAATTAATAAAATTACTAATCAAAATTTTGAAGCAAAAAATTATTATTAGAAATTTTAATGAAATTGTCAGTTTAATTTTACATATATATGTACATTTACGAGTATTTTTTAGCAAGCGTTTAGTTTTCAACGGCATGACGCGAAAGGAAAAATAAGTAACTGAAAAATTATTTTAAAAGTAATATTTTATATTTTCATTTTATTTGGAATCCAATATAACGGATTAAATACTGAAAAAAAAACATGTATTGATTAGATGGGGGAAAAAAAGATCTTAATAAAGAATGAAATTCCCACTCACATGTTTACCATGAAAAATAGTTTAGTATCAAATCTCAATTTCTAAGTATAAATAGGTAGATGTAACGAGTAAGTTTGCATACATGTAGGAATCAATTAAATAGAAAATACCTTCGGTTACTTAAGTTGATTTATTAGTTTAAAGAGGCTATACAATACAGTATAGTGTCAGAAAGTGATGTAATTAAATCTTTGTAAGTAAGCGAGTTTTCCCTTTCACTGATGAGAGAGCGCGTGGGAGCATAAAAAACATCCTCCAGAAACAAATATCGAATGTACAAGGGGCTTTAGGGAGCGAAATTTAATTTTTCTGAAAGTTTTCCAACATTTAGGCGAGGGGCGTTAAAAAAGAAACGAAGAAAGTTTTACACTCACAAGGGTACTTTCCGAAAGTGAAGTAGTGATCTACGCATGTGTGGTTTTGTTATCGACCCGCACCTGCTTACACCTGTCCAAAGATGACAGTCACGTGAGCATTCGCTCAGAAGGTGGGCGGAGATCTTAGGAAGGGCGTATCCAGATCGTCGCTCAATATATTGATTAGCGGAAAAGGAGAATTTCTTGATAGATTGCTTAAAAAGTAAGGTACAGTTTGCCTCACACTGGTGCACCTTTACAACCTAAGTAATAATCCCCCACTAGCACGAGACCACCCGGGCAACAGAATGGAGAAAAAATAAATAAATAAAAGTAAAAGAAGGAAGTGACTTGCGATGTGGGGAAGAATATCCCAGAAGTAATTTATCTGTAACTTACATGATGCATATTACGGGCTATGATAACAAATATTTATTTTTGTTAATGGAAACGATTAAAAATTTTAATATTTTTAAACAGAATCACATAAAACATAAATTTATACAGTCTTATTGATACTTTCTGTGATCAGCGATTGAGATTTACATTTCTACAAGAATTTTTTACACGCTGTGATAACTTTGTTAAACACATTAAAAACAGGCTTCTTTTTTTCGTTTCTCTTGGTTACATTACTATGTTCTGATGAACCAACAGCGTGAATTTGTCATTTAAAAAGCAATTTTTTTTTAATTTAATAAAACATATTCGCTAATATTTTCTTGTAATTTAGAATTTCTATTTTCATTGTAAAACATGAAAGTATCTCTGCAAAAAGTGTGTAAATCTGTACGAATATGAGTATTTAATATGTCCAATGTTAAAAGTGATGAATTAAAAAACTATAAAAAAAGATGTGACGTTTTTAGAAATAACAGTGCAACTGTAGCTCTCTAGTAAAAAATCCTTATAAATTTCCTAAGAAATTCTAGCACACGCTTTTTTAAATCTCGTAAAACATTTCCTAAAAATCCATACATATATTGCTTAAATAATGACCATAAACAACAAAACAGAGAAAGAAGCAACTTGTCATTATTTATGCTTTAAATATTCAAACCATATTTAAAATATAATTATAATAATTTTATAAAAAAATAAATAACATGAAACTGTATTTATTTTAAATGTGTTATTCAAAAGTAGCTTTTTAAATAATTCAACAAAGTTAGAAAAATAAGTTGAAATGATTAAATATTTTTAAATAATTAATATTAATATTTTTAAAAGTAAACTAAATTTTTAAGGATTAAGTTTTCAAAATTAAACTTATTGAATTTTTAAAAATTTATGCAAACAAAAATTAATATACACATTAACTTAACTCAAAAATTAAAAATAGTCAACGTTTGAATTGTTTTATAAACATCAGTTTATAGATATTTTATTTCAAAAATCACGCAATCAAGACTAAAAATTTTCATATCTGATATTCAAATTACATAAGCAAATGTTTGAAAATTTACAGATAATTTTGAGATTAATAAATATATAAATTTGCTTTATATGTGATACCAATTTTTTTACTTACAGTTCATGATACTTTCAATTTTCTAAGTGATATTGCAACACTGCGTAAATATATTGTAATTATGCCATTTGCTCAACAATTTAAAATTTCACTGTCAAAGGAGCCGAAATTTCACTGCCAATTAGCTGTGAGACATTTTTTAGCTTTTTCTGAATTTTAAAACTGAATGAGAGAAAAATAATTTTTGAAAATATATATTGTAAGTTTAACTGACAGTAAATTAAAATTGCGAAATAATTCTGGTTTTCTAACAGAAGTTTTCAAACTTTGAAGATTCATCCGAAATGAAATTTTCTATATTAATTTTTTCTTCAGTAAAAATAATTAATAATGTTGCATTGAAATTAAGATAATTGGGAAGTTTTCCCTTAAATATCCGATTCTTAAAAAATAAATTATATGGTTGTGGATAAACCTTAAAAGTTAATTCAAAAAGAGATGTTTGAATTATAGTACTATGTTAATTTTACATAAAATGTAACATATATATCTGATTTTAAATTAATTTTTGCTCTTTTTAATTTAATTTTTGCAATAATTTGTAAAGTTTAGATTTACTAGGTAAATTCAAAGAGGAGCGAAACAATATCGATCTCCAAACGTTGATTGTAACTGTGACATATACAGTCAAAGACTGTCAAAACAAGCTTGATAGAATTTCAACGTTTGGTTGAACATCTGTTCGGAATCCTTTAATTTAAGCAATTTAAACACTGACGCTTCATTAATTCGAAAGAGTGTAGGGATTTGATTTAATATCACACACTTCTGCCAATACAATTACATGATATTCATGTCATTTTTGCTTGATCTGCTTTCGCTCTATAAATTTGGAATAAGTTAGAGAATCAATACGAAATTTAAGGTATGTAATAAAATTAACAAAATAATTTTTAATATAAGAATTGAAGCTATCAATCTTTAAAATTTGCATCAAGAAATAAATTTATAGAATTTGCAATAAAAATGTATTGTGTGTTGTATTAAACACTCTATTAAGGCATTTTTTCATTAAATATAATCTAAAATCTTAAAATGTAATATTAAACATTCAAGTTTTAAGTATAACTACAAGTTGAAAAATTGTTTAGTTATTAAAAATAAATAATATTTAGAAATGTATTTAATAACGATTTTTTTTCAACAATATTTTTATTTAATCAAAGTATTTTTTTAACTTAAGTTTATGAAAGATAATATAAGGAGATAAAACATGCATCTTTTATCAGATTTAATCTTACATTTTTATGTCTTGCCTTTTATGATATTTAACAAATTAATTACGAAATAATTAATTCATCAATCACAAGTTTCATGAGGAATATTAAATAGATCACTATGATACTACCACATATGAATGATATAGATTCACCATAAACTGATATTAAAACCACGCTTTTCGGAGTTTAAGTCCAAGATTAAATCCTAGCCTCAATTAAATAAAAGAAAAAACGTGTTGTGCTTCATTGCTTTCAGCATTTTTGGGTGGCTGGCAAATTTTTCTGAATTTTCTCTTTCACGAAAGATAAATATGGCTTGTATTTCTGCAAATTTCTTAGGAAAAATAACAAATGAGAGTGTTTATGAAAGCCTTATCGTAACTTTTAATCGTCTGCTCATCCATAGCATGATATCAAAACATAAATAGTAAGGAAATAATATTATATTTGTGTATGTCACACCCCATTCCAGTTATATTGAACATTATAAAAGAGAAAGTTGATTCTGATCAATTATGCAGAAGCAAAATAAAATTTTCTCTCATTAAGACATGATTCCTTAAATAGTGTGCCGTGATCATAAAGTATGTTTAAAGTTTTAATGAACTCATCATAATTCTAAATTTTTATCAAATTTACAATTAAAAAGAGGAATTATACTATTATTAAAATTATTTCATTATAAAATCTTTAATAAAAAGGTCGTCAATGGTCAGAAAAAATATTATACTTAGCATAAAATTGAGTTTGATGTTTCAGATTTTGTGCTTCTTTATTAGATAGTCAATAAAGAAGAGATAGTCAATCAAGTAAGAACAGCACATGTTATTATACTCTAAATATAAGATTCAAACATAATGTTTCAGCTTTTTTTAAAGAAAAGTTTAGTTTCTCTCTTTAGAAAAAAATTTTTAAGAAATTTTTTTCTAGTAATAGTTTGTAATGATGACATTTTGCTAAGAAGCGTCAATCCTTATATTGTTAAAATAATTATATATTGTTTTAATAAATTTACTGCGGTTGAGCAATTTTCTAAAAATTTTCTATATGAATAAATAAATTTCTTCAAATTTGAAAATGATAAAAGAAATTTTTTACAGTAATTGATGCGGCTGAAATGCGAAACAAATCAGAGCTTTCTGAAATTACATGGAGTTTTGTGTTGCTATATAAAAGAATGAAATGTTTCATAGTACTTTAGCTAAGTTAAATATAGCTTTTTCTTAATTTACCCCGTGTAAATATTTCTCTTTTTACTAGTATTTTCCATTACTACTGAGCATTATATTATAAAAACTCAGTCGACAAATGACGAACAGGCAAAAGCCATCAACCACAACATGATTCTAAACCGCTATCGATTGCTGTTTCTTGCAAGTCTAGATTGTGACCAGGAAGTACCCTTTAAAAAGGAGAATATCTTTTTATTGCTGGCTGAAAAGAAGTGGGAAGATAGAACCCAAGACTTTTAATCTCACTTCAGTTCTACCCTCTACTTCCTAAGATCTCATTTTTTTTTGTATTTTCTCTCTTAAGAAAGCGTTCATGAGACGTGAAATTACATTCCCTGATTAATGCAACGTCTGGAGAAGAATATAAGAACGATTTGTATCCCCGTGTATCTCAAGGGGAATTTTTTTTTCATCGTTTCCCATTTCCAACCCTACTTCTTGATGTCTTGATTGCTTTGTTGCGAAGACTTCTTTCAATGAATCCCTTCCCTAACGTCCAAATAGAAATGGTTAGAAAAATGACCTTTGCCAGGACAGAAAACTGCAATATTAAAATGAATGAACATTTAAAAAGGAGTAGTCATAAAAACCTGCGAATATTCCTTTTCCTCCCTCACATTTATTTCATCGTTGACTTAGGAACGAATATTTAATTTCACGGGATTCTTGTTTGCAGTCATTTCAATAACTTGTTCAGATTCCAAAGATGAAATGTGCTTTTGCCCAAAGAAACCTTTCTTTGCATATTGAGCCGAGTAACGGTTGTTATGGAAGTATAAGGAAATTAGCTCAGTTTTTTTTCACATATGACGATCTTAAAGGATTAGAAAAAGTTAAAGACTTTCCAGGAAGCTATGCGAAGGTAATGAATCTAGGAACAGCATATTCATATCTGATTTGGATAAACATGCAAATCATTGAAATTTTTTAGTTATCAAATAACTAGCAACTTTTTTACTTTACACACAATATGCATAGAAATTCAAATCTAGAAACTGTTATAGCAATATTTTTTCTCGATATTTTCGGAATAATTATATACTTATTAATCGAAAACAGCTATTCCTGTCATGTTTTTATATACTTGATGGGAAACAGACTGAACTCATTTTATAAATTCGTTTCCGAAAATATTTACATCTTACTTGCATAGAATTAATGTAGCTGAGCATAGATGTGCTGGCATAAAACAGAAATTATCAATGAATAAATATTAAATATATAAAAATCAGTGAGAGATTTTTCAAAATTAATATATAGTGATACTGACAATATTTTTATAAATTCTTCTGTTTTAAAAGAAAAGGGGGATTTCTATTAACGTTAAAATTAATGAAAACTAAATTTTATTTGCGATACAGAACAGTCACTTAAATTTACTGCGCTTTTCAATTCAGATGTAAAAAGAAAGGTAAATTTCAGAAATAAAGAATTTGCTGTAAAGAAATGTCTTTCCACGTAATAGATATTGAGATTTCAAAATTTCTCTTACTTAGATTAATATTTTATCAAATCATAGAATTAAAAAGTAATAGATATCATATTTACATATTAATTAAGATACATTTTTAATTAAGTTAACTATAAAAATTACTTCAGTAAATTTTTAAATTATAATTCTAATTAACGCATAATAGCGATATATCTGTTTTAAGTGAAACAGATTTCGTTTGTCAGGAACAAAATTTTTCTAACTGCTGCTATATTATGTGAGACTTACAGTTCAGTTGCAAAATGAACGCAACATCGAGTAGTCATAGGAATGTGATAACATTCAGAAGCAAACTTTCTTCAGGTAACCTTGGTATAGGTTGCTGAATCACGCTTTAGAGTTCGAAGTTCGCTTCCACATTTTAATGAGTTTATTCATCACGGATTTCGTGACATACCAGTCATTTTCATGAGGATTTTAAAGTAAAAAAAAATTCAAGCTTGAAATTAATGTACAAAAAAGTTGTGAAATAACCATAAGACATGTAATAAGTAAATTCCTGAAATTTTTTTTGATCCTTATATAGGTAAATTTTGCAATATATTTATTTCGCATGTCAAGAGAAAGCTATACTTATGTAACGGTTTACAAGTAGTATTTTACATGGATTTTTCCTAATAGATTTAATAAAATTTTTTAAACAAATCACACACCGAATATGAAAAAAAGCTTGTAGTTGAATTGTATTGTATTTGCTTACGATCATTATTACAGAAAGCACTTTAAATTTGTAATAAAGTCTTAAGAGTTTCTTGATGATTTTGGAGAGTTTCAGACGAACAAATAATATTAAAGAATTTCCTTCGAGAGTTTATGATGTAAGAGTATTTTACCCAAATGACTTGATGTTGTTAAGTATCACTGATAGTAGAACAATGTAGATTATAAAACACATTATATTTGGTAAATGTCCATCTGATATCTTACATTGCTGATAATTTAATGTAGATAGCACTTATAAAGTTTCTCTCTTAAAAACGTTCAAGATCCATATTTAACAACACAATAATTATTTTATCATTTCGACAATAGAGATTTAAATGTTGCTGAGCATGAATAAAAATGGTACTATCGTAATCATTTTATATGTGAATGATACATCTGTAATTTGTTAACTCAACTTTATAAGACAACACAAAAGTAATAAATACAATAACGAAGCAAACATTCCATTTAGAAAGTATATTTTATATAAATATAAGTATTCAGTTGTACAGGAAAACAAAAAGTTAAAAATTGCTTTTTAAAGCGGAAAATAAACTATTTAATTAATTTTTAATTTTAATAACACTAACTATTATAAATTTTAAGGAAAAAAGAAATTTTAAAGCAGAAAATATATATAATTGCAGCTCTAAGCTAAAAAAATTCTTTTGAATTTTGAAAAAAGAAGCAATAAGTTTTTACAATTGAATTGTAAGGAAAAAACAAATTGCTTTTGCATTTTGGACATCTGCTTATTTTCAAAGCAGAAAGTTACTATTAAATTTCAATAAGGACGAAAATTTCCTAAAATAATATTCTAAATTTTTTAACAAAATCTCAGAAGTTAAAATGTATATTCACTTTAACAAGTAGACAATATGGAAAAGTTTCATTGTATATTAACTTATATTCCAATCATATTCTTTTCACATTTTTCTTCATAAAGATCACAGTTCTTCTAATTAATTTTTTTAACTATCCGCCTGTAGTGAATGATCACATTTTTTTTAACAGATTTTCATATATAGAATGGCATGACAAATACGTAATAAAAATTTTCATACAATTTAATTGCTTAAAAAGTTTATTAAAAGTAAAAAAAAATAATAAAAACCAAATTTAAAAAGAGAAATTAAATCAAGAATCATTAAACGCAAGTAGTTAAATTACCTAAGGAATAAAAAAAAAGTAAAGATTATATATAAACTTTTTTCCTGTGCTTTTATATACATATGTAAATGAAATAAAAATAATTGAGTTTCAACTTCCAAAAAAATTCTTCCCAATATTTATTATTCTTTCTGGCTGGGAATTAAAAAATTTCAAATACTTTTATCGCGAAAATGTCATAAAAATTTCCACCCTTCTAAAAGGTGAGTATTAAAATAACTGGGAAAGACGGCAAAGGAGCTAAAACAGAATAATAATAGAAAAAAGAGAAATGGCGAGTTAAGAAAGAAAATTCTTCAAAAGATAAAAAAAAGAATGCTTTTGTGTTGTCTTAACAGACGAAATGAAAATCTTTATGTGTGCGTTATCTGGAGCATAAAAAACTACGAGGAATATAATAGTAAAAAGTAAAGCGTATTTTAAAGAATTTATTTTAAAGAATTTTAAGAGATGTTACCAATTTTGACTGAATGCTTTACAATAAAATTCAATAAACATTAATGCTTTTTGTTGAAGAAAACTTGTAGGAAATTGCTTATAAATAGATTAAGAATAAACTATAATAGGAGGTAATTTTTTACAGTTCGTTTTGCATATTACTTTGGACATTGATAAAAAAAATATAAAAACTTTCTACTTAGAAAACAAATTAAAAATTTTGAATTTTATTCATTGTGGAGAAACATTATTCATTTTAAAGAAATTCTGAGAACTGGATTATAATTAAAAAAAATATTTTCTTTTAAAATTAAACGTTCTTAAATATTTGGGATAAAAAAGCACATGCAATAAATTTTCTATGAATATTTTTATTTCTATTTATTTCTTCCGGAAAAACTTTAACCATTGATTAAATAATAAAATTTAATATCAGTTAATGATCACATGGAGAAAAAGTAAAGTAATTTTTTAAAATAAATCCATTTTATTCGAAAATGTCTTGAAAATTACTTTGTTGCAACAGTAATTCCTAAAATTTCGTATGGCAGTTACCCTTTGAAAAAGTCAAGAAAACTCTTGCTTACATTAAAAATCTAAATTACAACAATATAACAAAAATACAAAAGTAGGACGCGATACAAATTTAAATATAAAGTAGAGTATAAATGAAAAGCAAATTTATACAGAATAAAATAAATGATAACTTATAAAAAAATATAAACTTTGTTATAAAAGATTCGAGATGATATTGCATTTGAGAAAATTATGCAAAAAAGTAAACTAACATAGGCAATAAAACTTTTACTATATTTGCCTACGAATAATTCTTAATACGGTGTATTTATGAAATCTTATTGTGCGATGTACAAATTTATCAAATGACTTCAAATGATAATGCACACATACATACACATAAAATTTTTTAAATTCAGCAATTAGAACTTTGATTTATCAGCAATTAGAAGATATATAACGTAAATTTAATCAAACATTAAAAAATAATTTAAAAAATTATTAATAAGGCAATCCCAAGTTATAAGTAACGTTAAGAGCTAGAAATGTTTCATATTTTCCGTCTGTCAGTCATAGGAAACTTAAAACTTGTATCTTAAATAACATTTTACTTTTTGGATCTGAAACAGACAATGTCTTTCTAATCTCGAAGAAAGGATGAAAATAAAAATGAAACAATAATGGAAAGAGTGTTCTTCAAATAGGAAGAGAGTTCCTTAGACAAGCAATCGAACTTTCACGTCGATTCCTTTAGAAGCAGGGTAGTTCCTTCAATGGCTCTTTTCTTTGCAGAATCATTGAAAGAGTCTTTGTCATTCCTCCTTGAGTGGACGTCATCTGTGTGTGAAATATCTTTCAATCATTCTGGACAAGAAATAAGGATGTTTCTTCCCAAAATCCTAAAAAAGAACTTTTTCTTACAAAGAATTATATGAGGACGAAGAAGAAAAAAGTAACCCATCAATTTACTTAATCGCTGACCACAAAATTGTAGATGATGGAATCGATAATGGTTGAAATCTTTCCCATTCGAAATAAATAATCAATTTGGGTAATCTGTATCGAAATAAAGTTTTTTAATGTGATTGTTAAATTTCTTTTTGCAAAAAAAAATAATGAAAATATAGGTTTTTTTCTTGATGTTCTACATATAGAGTCGAAAAAATGACAGGACTAATTTATTTTTAAATTTCAAGAATAATTTTTTAATGACCAGAACTTATGTAATTTTCTGCTAATGATTATATCGATATCTTAAAAACAAGAATAATTACACTTGAAAAGTGACCATTAAGTTGACAAGTTTTACACACACACACAAAAAAAAATAAACCTTTCAACAAATAGTCTCTTATTAGTAATTCTTTCTAATTGCTTTGACAAAAATAATGTGTGGAAAATACTATTGGACAATTTTTCCTATCTGAATTGAAGATTTTCCAATAATGATATGAGTGCATAGATGAAATAAATTACTTTACATTCTTTGTGAAAAGTACTTTATCATACTTGTAAATTCTGTGTTTATGAAAGTTGCAAATTAAATTTAGCTAACAATAATGTAAACTTGAAATGTTAAAGTTAATCAAATAAATAACTGACTGTAAGCCAAATCATAATTTATTTCTAGAAAAATTATATTAAATATTTAATTAAATGCTCAAGCCTAAAATTAAGTAATATTTTCCTTATTTTCAAAAATTTATTATGAAGTTATTATGAAATTTATAAAAATTTTATTATAAATTATCATTAATCCTTAAATTAATTATGATATTTATAAGAGCGTTCATATTTTATCACTAATAAATAAATTCTCCATTCACGAAACTTTAAACACCAGTATGAAATACAAAATAATATACTTTTTCCATACAAAAATTCATAAAGACACATTCTAATTAAATCATACAAGAAGTTTCTTCTTATGCATTTTGTGAATATAAAAATATTCTCATGTTAAAGTTGAAATTAAAGAGATATAATAAGTGCATAATTGAAATATCACATATAATTAAGCTATTTATCAAACTAAACTGTGTAGATTTAATTGAATAAATTCTACCAAAGTGCTTAATCAAAACCGCAATAAAGAAATTTAAATTTGGTTTTCCACAAGAAATGTATTTGCTTTTAAATGAAAGAATCAATTAATCTCCAACCTAACGAATGGAATGGGAATTCAATTTAGTAATAAGTTCTTTATTAACTTATTATACATTGATGAAATATTTTATTTTTTATCAATCCATATCTTGGCTAGTTTTTTAATGCATATTCTACGTTAATAATTGAAGAAATATTTCATAAAAGTAGTGATTTTTTATACTCTAAAAAACTGCATGTGAATTAAAAATTTATTAGAATCTTTCTCTTTAAGCATATAAGAGATATTTATCATTAAGAAAGGGAATTCATATTTAATGCGAATAAGAACTTTTTTTAATTTCTAATGTTTTCGAAAACTATTTTACATTTAAAACAAAATAAATATCTTTTTCTCGTGCTAATATCAAATATACATTGATAAAATTTTGTTAACCTATTTCATAGCTATCTTCCTGAAAATTATAAGAATGTTTTTAATTCTAGAATTTAAGCTAAAATTTAATTATACCTCAATTCGTAACAAAGAAAGAAAAGGAAATGCAAATATTGAACAAAAACTGTTAGATAAAATTTAAGCTTATGGATAAATTAATTTTGAATATTTGTGAATATTATAAGAATAACATTAGAAATTTTAGTATTTGTTATTGTGTTTAGTAAAAATTTTACTTCAAATTTTACAACAACTTAAGTTTAAAATAGTACAAAAATTAAAGGGTGATAACTGGGTAATATTAGATAATTTCAGTGAGTGAAAGATTTTCTTTCACTTTTATTTCAAAGTAACGAAAAATATATTAATGGTGTGTTGCATAAAATTCCATTATTCTAGGCATTAAAAAGTACATGAAATTACAGTTAAATTATTCTGTACGTTTCGAACTGGGCAACATGGTTTAAACTAAAACAATAATTACTATTTAATTAAAAACTATGGAAAACCTGGCTTACTAAACATTGAATGAGTTTCAAAATTTAAGATTCATTCTGTAAATTAATTATTATATAATTTTTACCACCTTTAATCTCTAATTACGTAAAAGACTCAAAAGTTTATAATGCTATGTAAATCATTTTTTATAAAGAATTACTTTTAATTGATTCAAGTACAAGTATCTAATAAAATGTCACAAAAAATACAACTTTACTTATCTGTTCTCTCAATTTACAAATATACATCATTTTTTTTCAAAGAAAAGTTTTTGTAAAATATTATTTTAATAAATTTAAATGAGAAAAAAAATTACTTTCATTTTAAATCCAAAAATATCATTTTAAACAAACTTATATTTAAATTTAGCATATTTAAAACTTAGTATTTATTAAGTCTTGTTAATTTTACTAGTAATGATATAAAACACTTTTTAATCAAGCTTGGTTAGCTGACTCGTTTGTCTCTCTACGCTTTCTTTCGCCCGAAATGTAACTCAATCAATTTAAAATGGATTCTGAGCTGTTCATCTCAGAATTCACTGTGGTTCTGTGGTAATAACAATTACTTCTCAATGGAAATGGAACATCCTAGGTTCCATCTAAACCACTATTGAACAACATTAGTTGGAACTGCTCTTTTGATTTCCGCTTGCGATAATAATTGAGTTTTTCAGGCTTTTTCTTTGTCACATGTGAATTTGGCTCATTATCTAAGAACAGAATTATTGGATAACAAAACGCAGTGGATGTCCAAATGAATAATAACAACATGTTCACTGTATGTGATATCAAATCGATGCTTCAAATAAGAATCGAACTCATGAATTATTTTTTGAAATTTAGAGCAATAACTACTCAGCTATAAAATTAGTTACGCTATTCAAGTGATTCAAAAAAATTATTCGAATAAGCGTTTTTGATCATGATTGACATATAAACATTTAACTCATTAATAATGCAGAAATCATAAAAAGCATATAAAATTTGATCCTTATTTTGTACACAATTACATTTGTAAAAATATTGCGTAGATTTTTCAGATACAGAACTAGCACATCTATCCCAAACTTCAAGAAAAATCTTTGCCAACTCTTAGTCATTTGTTAGGTTTTTTTTCCGAAAGAGCAGCATTACACTCATACTTTTCCTTAAACGGGAAAAGCAAGAAAATGATGTTTATGTATCTCGAAGTGGACCAAAAATGTCACGATTCCCGAAGAAATTCCCTTAGTCCCCTGAGTAGTTTCACTATCTTTGCGGCTGAAAAGAAGGTTATAACTTCAACCTATTCCACTACACAATTTTCATGCGACATAATTCCACAACGGGACTAAGTTTACTTTCGGCCGTGACATCTATTCACGCAAAATTTCCCTCGCATTCTTTCTGATTTTCATTCAGAAAGAGGTTGTGTGGGAGCATTTTCCCCGGGTCCTTGTATGCTATGCGTACTTACTTTTTTTCTCCTAATCTCGGTTGCATTCTAGTTGATATTTTTAAAATGAAAGACCATCTGCTACAATTTTCGAATCTGGAAACTCTCAAGAGTAAAAAGTTAAAATTTTAAAAACGTCGTAAACCGTATTTGCGTATAGATAAGATTACAGTTTATTAAGAAAATATTTTTAAATAAAATTGTTGTGGAGGCATTTTACCTTTTTATTTAAAGTTTTACGGTTCAAGCTTGAATTGAGGCATTTTTATTAATACTTAAAATTTTAATTTAAAAATGTCTCAAAATCATCCCCTTTTTAAATTTTAAAAATTATATAGTTTTCGTATAAAACAAGAAGGAATAAACTTAACAATGATTTAATTTATGCATCGAAAGAAAAAACATATACTACATAATCACATGACAAAATCTTTAAATTTTGTACAAGTTATTAGTTGATATATTTGTTTTGTATTTTATAATTTCGGCTGCCTGTTTATGCCAATTAAAGCCACTAATCATAGCTTATCACTTCGCTATTTAAAACCACCTCCAAGTGACGAGATATGCACAGGAATTGCTTAAATCAATGTCCCCATACTTTCAATTCACAATCACAAAGGGGTGCTCTAGATATTACGAATACTTTACATTAATAGGTCTTCTTAGAACGATGGTATTTGGAGTGTCAAATAATTTATGTAAACATATTATCATATTTTGAAACCATGGCCATTACTCTTTTTTAAATTTACTCTATTTTAAATTTCGATGATAATTTCTATAGATCTAAAAGTGGTATTGAATTATAATAAATTAGTTGCACTCTATTCGATAAGATCATTAGAAATGTCCATTAGTATGATTTCCAAGTATGCAGTACCCATTGTCAAAAATTTTAATAGTCATGATGTTCAAAGCTATGAATATAACCAAATACCCTTTTTATAGCTACAGTTATTGGCGTCCATATATTATGAAGGACTAACAGACTTTTTCTACGGATTAACGGATAATTTTTTCATTTACTTATAAAATAAAATTGCGTTTTTATTTTTAGAATAAAAAATGAGTGAATGTTAAGATGTAAATCAAACTATAAGTTACATAAACTTAATAAAATAACTGTTTAAACAAAATATACTAATACTTTTGAGGCCAACAAATTGTATGTACTTTTTCCTGTGAATTTTTCTTTGTATCGCAATAATTTAATTTATTGTGAAGATAAATGTTTTAATTATTTTACAGGTAATACCTAAATTTTACAAGCAAAATATACAAATTTATTAACATAGGTTAATTTCAGTAAAAATTTATTTAAAAAATATAAGAATATATAATGTTAATATTTAAAATTCAATTTTCTTTAGTATTACATTGATATATTTTACAATAAAAATTATGCTTGAGTTTAATTTTGAAAATGTGTGTGTGTTATTGTTCTAAAACTCAATATTAACATTTATTAAATATATTCCTTTAATTTAAAATGAAATTTTTAATTTTCTGGTTAGATTAAAAAAGCTCTATGAAAGGTTCAGTATTGAATTTATTTATAGATTTACAAATAGGGCCAACCTTTCAGTGTTTAAAGTATTATATGAAATACAATTTTCAAAAATGTAATCTACTTTAAAGGAAACTATTAATAAATTGTGTGAAAAATGTGTTGAAAATTTCTCAAACAGATCAGAAAATGATTATTATTGTTGTTAATACTATCGTTTTTCGAAAGTACCTAATCTCAATCTTGAGATAATTGAAATATCAATGACGGTATATTGGATAAAATCAAGTTTCTTCCATAATTTACATGTATTCTAATTTAGATTTTGTTCTTTCGATGGATCACTACCATCTTAGTTTGCGCTATCGTCAATAACTTCTTAGTTTGACTTCAATACTGATATAAATTTCTTTCAAACGCTAAAACAAGATTTACGTGGCACCTTCATTCATAGAAATAGAACAGTTCGCATCTTCAATAATGCAAATTTCTAGCTCTTAATCCACCATTTTAAAAGCCATGGCAAGAATTATACTTAAATTTAAAAGCAATGAATATAAAATAGAAACTCTGTTTAAATAAATGTGTTTCAAAGCATAATAGGTGTTACTTATATTGTATCCTCAACTTACGGAAAACAAAGCAACTTAAAGAAAAATCAGACAACTATATGTTTCTTCAAAATATATCTTTTTTTACATGAAGTTCTATGAGTTTAACAACATGATAATATGTTTGACTTAAAATGTGCTTAATATGATGAATTGGTTATTTATTGGTTTCCGCAGAATGTGTATAATTTCTGGTATACAGTACAAATTAAAAACAGTGTTTGCAGTAGCGTAGTTACTCATATCTGAGGAAAGACTTTTTAATAAATTAGATATAATATAATATTATACATTGCTCAATAATTTATGTCATCAATTTTGAGCATTTCTCATCAATTAAAGTGCTACTACATTCAGCAGCCAATCTATCATCGTCGATAAGAACAGTTTATCAGTTTCTGGCTATTTCAAAATTTAACAATGTATTGTGTAGATTTTTTGGTTTAACACATGATTTCCCTTTCTTTTATATAATTTAAACATGAAACTTAACTTTTTTCAAATCAAATATTTTAGTTGGAGTAGTTCCTTATGATGAATTTCCAATGCATGTGTAATCAAGCGCGTGTCAATAATGATTTCTATTTTCAAACATTTTAATTTGCTCTCTATTAATTTCAAGTATTTTACTATAAATTTTAGTAATCATTTGGCATTTTACTTTAATTACGTACTTACTTTATCACGCTAAATATGCTTAAGTAAACCATAAGAACATTCCATTATTATTATCATGCTATTGACATTTGGGAGAAGCGATAGTGAGATAACATATTAGACATTTAAAAGCCATGTTGAACATAATAATTCACCATTCAGCGTCTTCTGAAAAACAATTCGCCGTGGCAAAGTGATAAAAAAATGTAAACTAGTATTTTAAAATCAAAAACGTAATTACAGAAGAAGATGTATATTTTAGTGTTAATATTTTCGCTTAAGAAGGTATAGATTAAACAAGAGAAAAATATACACTTTCTCTTCTCTGTGTAATTGCATCTTAAATAAATTTTAGTATAATGCTATAAACATCAAAACATGCTACACAATCCACTCTGAAAAGTTCATGATAAATTTTTTAAAACTAATTTTTTAAAATTTATATGCCACATAAATAGCAATAAAACGGGACATGATATAGTTTAGACATACATCACTAGAAAACTTTCTACGTTATTGGATACATATGTTAAATAATTATTTGACTTAAAAATTTAGTTTCATGTGATTACAAATATCATATTACGTCAGATTTTTAATTTATCAATTTTTTACAATGCAATTATATTACGAATTGTTCGTTTGAAACTGTACAGTTTTTGATGGCAATATAAAATCTTTTTGACAATGAATCAACAAAATAAATTAAAAAAGAGAAAATTGAAAAAGTGAAAAACTTTCAAATATATTTCCTTTTATTTTAGCTTGAAATTCGAAAACAAGACAAACAATTTATCGCCCTGATATCACGCATTAGATCCGTTCCAAGGAAACAAAAATATACAAAAATAAAAATGAAATTTCATCAAGTATAGTTTCAGGTTTTTAGATAGATTTAATGGAAGCTTTTAAAGATAGTGAAAATCAAAACAGAAAAAAGGAATGAATGAAAATATTGCAAGTTTATACCAAACAATGGTTAAAATAAGTACAATAGATTGCATTCTCAGAAAAATGTTTCACGAAGAGATTAAAACTGAGCATTTAATCCAATTTTGGTACAAAAATATCATCATATTATATCAAAACAAAAAAACCATGCATTTGATGAAATTTATAAATCTGTTGATAAAAGGTTCCAACGAATTCAAGATCTAAAGATAGCCTCGCTATCCTGATTCCCCAATAATAAAGTAGTTGCATGTTTTTCCGCAAGTAGACAAAAGGAAACGAAAATAAAACTCCATAATTTAAATCTTCTAAATTATTATCTTAGTATAAAAAATTATTTATAGAAGATTTAAATTATGCTTTTATTTTCTAAATTATTATTTTTATACTTTATTATTTTAGTATAAAAATAAGAAAATTTAATTTATAATACTAATTTCTGGGACAAAAACATTTATAAACTACGTTTAAATGCATCTATTTTCAATGAATTTTTTTTTAATTTACATACGATGTATACAAATGCCGAATAGTTTACTCATATATGAGTAAAAAACATTTTAATTTTTAATTATACTTTAGCATAAACATTCAATACATTTAAAAAAAAATTAATATTTTTTTCAAGGATTATTAACATTATTTTAATAAATAAAAGAAATATGATTTGTGCAATTAAGAAACTGTTAATAAAAGTCTTATAAATCACAATACATAATTAAGGCAAGTTATGAAATGATTTGTGTGTGATAGTTAAATTGTTCTTATGTTTTTATCAACATTCAAATTAAGTAAATTTTTAAAAAGTCAAAATTAAAACGTTAAAACTATATAATGCAATTTCATCAAAATCCAATTGTGCATGCGCATTTAAGAATTAAAGGCTTTTAAAAATCTGTTGAGTTATGTTAGTAAAATAAAAAAAAAGCCAATATAAGAACCAATGGATTTTATAAGATAAATTCGACTACGAGGAGGTAAAAGATGGATTACGTAGGTAAGTAGCATCTGGCGAAAGAAACCATGTATCGATATATCAAAGGTTTAAAGATCGATAGATGTTGTAAAAGATCAATACGGGACATTTTACTTGCTCTTCTTGAATATTATTAAAAAAAAAAAAGAGAAAGAAGAAAAAAAAGATGAATGATATTTTTTAGCTCTCAAGTCACTGATTATAAATTGAATATCATCTGAGAACTCTATAAATAAAATATTTATCTTTATTAAAATAATTATTAATAAAAATATAAACTGCTAGGATTAATGAAATTAATTGAAGAAAAACGAAAGGATTTTGAATTTTCAAAAATTTGGAAAACTTCTAAATCAAATCCATTCAAGAGACCGAAAATATATTCACGCAATATATTAAAAATACAATCTATTGAACTAGTAAGATAAGTTATATTCTGTTATAATACTTTCGCGCATAAAAATAAGAATGAAAAGAGCGAAATTTCAAAGTTAAACGGGTCAAGGGGGGGGACAAGTGTTTTGGATATTTGATTCCCTTTTCTGAACCAATTAATAAGAGACACGCCTAAAAACTGAAACAATTTGTTTGTGCGAGTGTGTGTGCAATGCAATAAAATTATCTGCCTGTGAATGCATATGCAAAATTATGTAACTTTTACACATTGTAAACTTTATTCTTTCTATTAGTAACATTTGATAATTTATAATTTAGGTAAATAATTTTGTGAAACAAAATATCTAATAAATTAAGAGTTTTAATAAAATTTTATATTTATTAACAGGATGCAGCTGTTATACAAATCCAGCTGTTATAAAAAATAGAATTTTCAAAAGTAAAATATAACTGCTTTCGATAAAAGATTATCAAGAGGAAGTTCCTTATGCGTTCCTTAAATTATTGACTTAAGTTTTAAGAACTCTCAATGTAACATGCATTCTTATTTCAAGTGTTTAACTGATAATGCTTACAATAAATATTTCTCAGAGACTTATTAATGCATTTTTTGTATTTTCTAAGAAAACTAGAGAACTTACATCTTTAACAATAGAATATAAATGCACTTCGAAAGCAGCGGGGAAGAATTCTAATTTCGAAACGAAAATTAGATGCATGCACTACAATGCAGAAATAGGGAATTCAGTAAAGCGGCAGGGAAAGGGAGAGAGATTTGAAATTACAAACCACGTCAATTTCATGCTTATAGCATTCAGAGGGCAAGCCTTCAATGATTTGACGGTTCACTTCATTGATGGAATGATTAGCAACGAGGACACTGGGAATGAATAACACCCAGTGGCAAATCAATAAATAGCGAGCGAGAGAATCTTCTAAATTAAATACATGATATATCACCCGTCTTTTGCACACGTCATCCTCAACTAAGTAATCGTCTCCATTCATGGATAGATCGAGGTAAAGCACATACTTTCGGACCCCAAATCACTTAGCAGAAGATCCTGCCTTGACACTGCCATCAAGTACGTTCTTCTATTTCTTGTGGCAGATTTTAATCAGCATTTTATAGATTATATATAATCCAGATGAAATTATTCCTAGAATATTATAATATTTATTTTTTATATCATTTGGAAAAGCGATTTATCACAGTGTAAAAAAATAATTGCTGCTACCTCAAGAATTAAAACTATTGATGGAAAACAGCTAAATATGTCTCTCGTCAGCTTTATTAACAAAAAAAACTTTTTTTTATTATTATAATTAAAAGCAATTTTTATTAAAATTACATACATAGATACATAAATATATATATATGTATCACTTTTTTTGAATAAGTTCATATAAGCATATTTTAATGTAGTATGTAAATTAAAATGGCTAACACACAATTTTGGCTTCTTAAATATTACATTAATGTTATATATATATATTTCAAAAAAATAAATTTTTTTTTTTAAAAAATTAAGTTTTTTTTTAATTCTTTAAATATTTTATAACGTTTTTTTCTGGATAAAACCTAGATAATAATAATAGGACCTCTACCATATATATATATATATATATATATATAATGAAAAAGATCCAATTTTTACAAACACCATTTGAAAATTATTGTAAAGGGAATATTTTTTCCAGAGAGGTGACGGATGATGTTAATTGCCTTGCAGCATTTGTGCCGCATTGTTGTAAGTTCGAGTATGCTTCAATTTAAGCGACTGGTCTCGTTTGGAAATACGAGCTGTAATTCGTTTTGTTTCGCAAGATTTTTTTATATTCCCATGCGTATATTTATATGAATATCAAAGTATTTATGATATACCGAACTAGATACTCAAATGCTTTTGATTATTATATGTGCTCTTTTTTTCAAATCTTACCTTTCTTTATAAGCGTAGTTATAAATCAATCTATATTTTTCATATTTCTAAATTTTATAACTGTTTTATTTGTGATATGATATCAATTTTAAAACTGACTTACAAAATCAACTCTTTGAATTTTGGACAGTTGTATAAAATGAAAAATATTTTAATTCACTTCAAATTATTATTCGAAGAAAACTTAAGGTGTAATCAAAAATTGTAACAACTTAAGATACATATAAGAGTACACGCTCTTAAATAATATGGTAGTCTCTTAAATAAGAAACACTGAAACTATCATTTCTTGAAGAAAGTGTCAGATCCTTTTGTTTGAAGAAAGTGGACTCTCATGTGAAGTAAGAAAATAAACTATTCAATAAATAGTGTTTTTACTGTTAGAAAGTTTTTTGCATAAATCCAATTTGTAAAAACAAAATTAAAATTTTTACCGCAAAAATTGGGAAGATTTCAATAAAAATAGAAAGTACTTCGCACCAAATTGAGCTCGAATTCTCTTTCAAATAGAATCGATGATTGTTCAACTGATACAATCTTTTTTGAACTAAGCTTTTTGTAACTGTTTACGCATTTCAATTTATTTATTTATTCAAATAATAAGAGTTCGAAGCGTATAAAAGAAGTAGAGAAAAGGGTGAAAGAAAAACAAAAATATCATATTCAGAAAGGAACATTTCGATATTATTGATTAGCGATATAAAAGCGCATGCGCAACTTGGTTGCCTCAGCAACCAAAGATCATCAACAAGAAAAATATGTAAAGAAAGGAAACTATCCCCAAAAAAATAAATAAAACATAATTTTTTTAGAAAAGAAAATGTAAAAATAAAAAGAGCCTGAAAAAACGAGGAAAGCCAAACTTTCTCGATGCATAATGCATGTCAGGCACGATCAGATGTTTCCGATAATTTTATAACATCTGCATGGCACTAGACGCATAAAACAAACAAAAAATGCTGCAACCAACACGTTTTTAATGTCTGAGTGTTATACGACACACAGACTCACAGATTTCAGAGTTTTATGTCTTAGACAGCATTTACATTTCACAAATAAAAGAAGAATGTGTTGATATACACAATCGTGTGTGTTCCATATTTAATGGGTAAATTGCAAATTTATCTCAACGAATGTAAAAGTAAAAGTGTAATAAAAATAGAATATAAATCTCATATTTAATATTTCATTCGTATTTTTTATTATTTGTATTTTCATCCTCACTTCGGATTATTTTACGTATATCTCAAAGCTTTTATAAAATTGTATAAACTATTATAAGATAAATTTATCGTATTTTAAGTTCTGAACTTTTACTCAAAACTATTATTTTATTTGTTTTCTATCTTTGTTTTTTTGTTTATGTGTTGCTCCCTTTATTAATACTTTATTTAAAATTCCATACAATTTCATATATTATTTTCTATTAATTTTATACTTTAAAATGTAGTGCTATATATTTTTCTTAATTTTAAGCTTATATTATTACTATTGTAATTTAACTATTTTTTTAACATTTAATAAATAAAATTTTTTATATGACTAGTATATATATATATAAATTTACATACTTTCAGTCAACTTGCTCATGATCTAGGTGACGGTCATTTGAATTTATTTACAGCTTAAATAACTTTAATCTAATCTAAATATATATGCCCGTGTTTTAATAAAAAATATGGTACCTTTCATTATATTTAGTTTGAAAAACTTACGGTAGCATTTCAATTTAGCAGATATTTGAAAACTGATATCTTAAAATTAATCAATTTTTATGCATTTAATTTATAATTGATCTAAATTCAAAAATCAAATTAAGAAATGCTCATTAAAAACAAACCTAAAGAATTATAAAAATTATAATTAAATATATATGTTAATGTAGAAACATACATATTTTATGATATAAATTTCATAATAAATTTTCCAAAATGAATAAATAAGTAATCAAAATCGAATGAGAAAATTAATGATTTATAAAAATTACAATTAAATAAATTTAATCTAGAACACACTGTTATATTATTTCAAAACATAAAATTTACTGTAGTTTTTCCAAAAATTAAAAATTTGTGGCATTCATATACACATACATACATAAACACATCTCTTTAAGTTAAATATTTTCAAATAAAATAAATGAAATTGACATAAAAGCGAAAATTATAAGTAATCAAACTCAAAAATATTATCAAAGGTTTCATTTTAATTGATAGATCAAGTAAAAAAATAACATAATTTTAACAGTGGCAAGTATTTAAAAGGAGATTAAAATTCAAAACAAATGCGTTCGTCGAAATAGTGAAATTCACCAAAAAGGATAGCTGCAGCATATTTATTTTTAAAATGACACATTCTCAGAGAATAATTTGAAGGGGGAGTGTCAAACGTATTACATAATATCTTGTTTTATAAATTCTCCCCTTTTTGTTTCCCCACACAATCTGGCAATCGCCATCCTTCATCTTTGGGAAGCAGTGACATAAAATTTTATACTTCATAGCGGAGAGGTAAAGGATGATGTCGATAATATCTAAGAAAAGATAAAAGTTTTTATTTCCTTTTCACTTTTAAGATCTTGTTTTTCAAAACATTGAATTCAATAATAAAAGATCGTAGGTTCTTAAAACGAATAAATAGTAGAAGGATGTAAAGTATATAATGATGTATTTTATGCTTTTTCCATTTAATGAAATTTCTTCAGAAAAATATGTTCTTAACATTTATTAAAAGTTTTTGATTAATTCATTTGCAAAAAAAAAATAAATAAATAAATAAATAAAAAAAATAAAAAAAAATTACGGAACCAAAATCATTAATCGTGAAGGTTTCTAAATATATACATACATATATTACATACATATATATTATTTTATGAAAAATATGTCTAGTAAAATGTTAATTTTTTTTAATTAACAAAACTTTGTAATGAATAAAGAATATTCTTGATAGGTTGTCTATAATAGAATTTTGATTCTCAATCTGCAGAAATTCTTATTCTTTTCTCTAGTCAGAAATCCTATGAATCATTGTAATATGGCTTATTAGCCATAAGGACTGAACACAATAATTACACGCAATCAGATAATGACATGTATATTCCAAAAAATAGATGTCACAAACTCCCTTTTTTTCTCCCCTTTTGATTGTAAAAGATGATTCTTCAGCTATATAGATGCACTTATAAGGAAAATTTTGTTAAAGGGCCGCGATACAACTCCGTACAAAAGCTCTCAAATTGGGATAATAAAAACCTGCCTTTAAACCATCTTCCAGCATTTGATTAGTAAAAGTTTCTTTTATTTATATAAATGTAAATATGAAAGCATTTTTAACAAAAACATCAAATTGAAGTAATAATTTTTCTACTTTTTTATAATGATTTTCTTCATGAAATTTAAATTTATTAAAGAGTTTTGATATTAAAAGCATATATATTTATGATTATTAAAATCTTATTTTCATCAATTTAATTAATTTACAAATATTTAAAATTGATTTGAAAATGATCGAGAATATCAAACGAACCCACAAAAAGCACGAAATTTATATATTAGAGAATGAAGAAAAACTTAGAGAAAAAATAAAAGTAAGAGGATAAAAGAATATAATTAATAATTTTTACTTGCTCAATTTATAACATTTCTTTTATGGGGTGACTCTTTTTATTGATAATGATAAATTTAACCTTTTCTACTGCATCGCATTACTTTCAATTTAAAAAAAAAATCTCCGTTATTTCAGGGTTTATCCTTCATTAAGAGTCTTGGTAAAACCTTCGATAAATTTAAAGAACAACATTATTTAAGGGGCTTCAATTACGCTGCGAAATATTATATATCCGCAATATTATCAATTATATGCAAATTTGGCTTTAATTGTTGGCTGTCTTATCTATATAAAGTTTATATGTGTAACAATTTTTTAATTTTAGTCGATAAATTTATGTTGCCTATTTCAGAATTTATTTTTTCTTATGCTAAATACAACTTCGATTCCTGAACTGTTAACTTCTACAGCAAAGTTCAGCACTTGTTATTTTTTAGTTAATTCGTTTATCATGATTTATTTTTTGATTAAAGAATATTTTCGCCCGTGGCTTCATCCTACAATGAATTATATTAAACAAACTTTTTTTTTTTTTTTTACAAAATTTTTTAGTACAGTGATGACAAGTAGAAGCTGTTTTATTTGTAAAATAATTCGAAACATGTGTAACAAAATATCCGCTTGTAAGAAGGAAGAAACCAATAAAAGGCGGAAAATTTAATTTCTCAATATTATTATTTTCAAGCAATGAAGTTCTCTCACCTATGAACATAAAAATATAAAGAAAGGAAATGAGTAAAAATTTCTTTTTGGTCAAAGAAAACGCGCTGTTAATTAAATCTTTTATATTAAATCTTTATTAAGATCAAATCAAACCTAAAAAAAAGTATTTCAATTATTGCTATTTTACGAATGCCTGGAGTGCAAGTGATTGTAAAAGATAAAAAACTGTTTATACTTCCATGCCCCTTTCTTAAGAAAATGAAGCTATTGAAGTTACAATAAAAAACTAGCATCAACTAAGTGTGAATTTAACTTTGGATTTTGTTATTCAATTATTTAATTGGTTTGATTTGAATTAATTTAGCCTGAAATGTTTTAAAATTATTCTAGAAGTAAACTAAGTGTTCCTTAAAAACAGATATAAACTTTGAATTCTAGAGTTATCTCCATGTGTGTAAAATAAATTCATTTGCAATGAAAGGAAATAATAGTTTTAAATTTTGTGAAAAGGATATAGTGTTACAACTGTAATTGTTAGATACATTTCAGAAGGAAACACGAATTGAAATCTCAGTACAAGATTGTTTAAAACCTTGGTTCTGAGCTGACAGCTTAACTTTCAAATAATTCATAGCAATTCAATATTTTGCTTATGTTATAAAAGAGACTGGTTTTTTTCACAACTCCATCATTAGAAACTATTAGAAAGTAACTCACTCCATTGTATTGGGCATGAAAAGTATTGAAAATAGCGAAAGAAAAATGTCGAAGGGAGTTGCCATAATTTAACATTTGCAATATTTTATTTTTAATGAGTTTAACGACGAATTAAAATTCTTTTAAAGAATATTGAACTGACTGAGAAGAATACATTATAACTTTCAGGAATGGAAAAAGTACTAATAAAAAGAGAGAAAAGAAATAGTTATTTGAGTTATCATGATGATAGAGAACAGTATCTGTAGGACTTTGTACCTTACTTGGAAACTTGTTTTATTGAAAAAGAAAATCACATAGAAAAGTCTTGGATATTCCTTTAACATTAAAAAAAAACAGGGTGTTCTCGATTTGGTTGAATTTCGTTAAGTGAGTATTTCTACTCCACAAATTGTTTCTGATATACAAAAATCAGAGCACGAATATGTTCATATAGATAATTGCGGCCCGATTGATCCACTTATGGCTATAAATCTGAGCGATATTTCCTAAAATCAATTAATGACTATTTACATTTAATAGAAGTTCGTTTATTAAAAAGAAATGTTATGAATAAATAAACTGTTCATTTGACCCTCAACTTTATGTATAGAAAATTAGACTTGAATTAAACTTGAGAGAGAATTTACAGGTTTCTTCATGGTAAAGGATTTTATGGTTTACTTATTAAATATGTAGTAATAGATCCACATTCAGCTATCGCTTACAGAACACATTCAAAAGGTGTCATTAAGCATAACAATTAAACGTTTTTAGGAAAATGATTATTAAGCATTTGTATATAAATAGAAACTTTACTGAACATTTTAATATCTAGCTTTGTGCCCAAGAAATAGAAATTCAAATAGCCTCATAGACAGTGAACCGAGGCGCTTTGAATGTACCTAAGGTTAACAAACATATGCCTATCCTACTTCTCTTACACAGTAGAAGCATTAAGTTCGCCTCATAGACGTAGCTTATAAATTAAATATATAAAAGATCACGATTTTCAAAATATTCCAAGATCTTTGATGTAAAAGTGCATCTTGTGCCTCCATCTCAAGGATAAAATCTTGAAAATAAGTCAAAGATTATATTTGAAGAATAATCTATATCGAAATATCAATTAATAAAGATAGGTTTGAGACAAATAATGAAATTGAGAGGGTAAAAATTCAAAGAAAAAATCAGATTTAGTAGAAAGAACTCAATTCCATTTCAGAATTTTCACTGTAGCAAAACAATAATGTTATTTTCTAAAAGAAATGGTGTTATGATGCAGAAGTAATTTTGTTAAACAACTATCACTGAAGAATAACATCCAAAATGACCGGAAAGACAAAAGAAGCTGCCACTTAAATAAATTGAACCTCTAAGAAACTACGTTTAAGAAACTATCGTATCTGTAGAAAACATATTGTCAGTTAAAGATTTATCTTCATTGCCAAAAAAGGAACAGAAGATTTGAAAGAAAGCAATGGATGAAAAAATACCGAATATAAAAAAAATGAACTTCTTCGTCTTTAAGAATGCCCAACTGAAAAGCAATCAATTTGGCTCAAGCAGGTGCTCCAAGAAAAATAAAAAAAAATAAAAGCTCACCTAGTAGCCTATGGTTTTATGTAAATAGAAGGTGTGGATTACGAAAAAACCTTTTTTCACGTTAAAAGCATGTCTGTTCTATGCATTGTGTGTGTATACTGTTATTCATCATAATTTACAGGTTTCTTCATGGGATTGTAAATTCGTATTTCTCAAGAAAACTTAAAAGAAATAATATGCATAAAGATACAACAAAAATAGTGGCAAATAGTATCGATTACAACAAATACTTATCAAAACGTAAACAGACAGCCACACGCGATCGCTTTAAAAATTTCTAAATTTTATTCTAAAGTTAAATTTTAGACAAGAAACATAACACATTTTTGTTCAATAATCTAATCGAAAAATAATTCTTAAAGCTTTTAATCAGATGAAATATTAATAGCACACACAAGTTCTAAAGACCATAAATTCAATGCAATAATTTAAGTATTGTGGCAAGAATTCATAAAATGGTAAAGTTGTTAAAGGTTTATAAACAACAGAAATTAGAAGGATGTTTACATCTTATTACTTGTATTTCTATCAAGAAATATATAACAGAAGGAAAAACTGTTCATGTTTTTTTCTCAAATCGTTTTAAAATACACACTTTTAAGACAGTTAAATGCAAGAAAAATATTATCTTCTATAAAGAACTTAAACATTCGTTAATTTATGTATACAATTCTTCTTAATATACATATTCTTCTTAAGCTGATCATTGTTTGAATCTAATACTTCAAAGTATTAAATAATTCAAAGGTTTAAGAAGTTAATCATAAATTGGTTCTGGTGATATTGATTAGCGTATTATATTTTAAATACTTAAAAATTATTTCAAATTCAAAATTGTGTCACGAAAAGTTTGCTACAGGAAATGAAATAGAAGAGTAGTACATTGAGCTGATTCAGGTGCAAATTTAAATGATAAATTCAACTCCGATACAATAAATCATATCTCAATTGATATTTATATCAGTTGACACTAAAGTATTCTGATGAATATGATAATGAGATAATATAGTTATGCTTTACAACTATCTAATACCTTATAAGAAAACGATGATAAATTATATTGCAATATCTTTCAAACTTATAAAAGAAGAAATTACAACTCTTTATAAAGATATTTAAGACATTTTAGAATTGGAAACACTATTTGAGAAATAACTGAAATTTATGATATTACGTTTTCTTAAGAATAATAAATATCGCTCTTGATTTAAATATTTATCTAATTAAAATATTAGAGGTAAATTAAAGTTAATGGATTATCACAGTGTTAAATTTACCTGCAATTTTTTAAACAGTTCTGGCTTAAAAATTCAACCTATTTAGGGTACTTTCAGAATGAATTACTAAATTACTAAATATTTCCCAAATATTAATTTGAATGATGATTTCTTTTACGTGGATAAATTATGTTGAGTTATATTAACGTTGATAGTGGCTAACTTATATTTAGTTTTTCTTTATATTTTAATTTTATGATATAAATTGTTACACTTGTTGATATGATTTTCTTAAATATATTTCTATTCGAATAAAAATAAATGTAGTGTAATTTAATCGCAATAAAATAAAAGATTTACTCAAATATTTCATAGTTGTCAGGACAATTTTCATCAATCGTGAACACACACAAAAAAACCTAGTTTTTCTCCCTTTATTCATACACAATTTATATATATATATGACTACATTTTGTTTAAATAACATAATAAAAATAATTGACTTGCTTGTATAAATTCCTTTTATTTACCTTATAAGCTATAATTGAAATTCGTGGATTCTATATTAAAGTATTATAATGGGAATAGATTATAAATTAACTCACCATTTGAAACATTTCACCATGAATTCCGAAAGTATTACCCTCCCTTTTTAATTCCCTATTTCCATTTAAAAACCCTTGTTTCATAAAATAAATATCACAAAAATTTAAAAGAAATAACTTAGAAAATCTTCAACACAAAGTATCACTTTGGTGTTGATTAATTGAAAATGAATAAAAATGCGTATGCTAGTAAAATAAAAATTTCGAAAAAATTATCAATGTACAATAAATAAATTAAAGTTTTTACTTGAATAGGGCAGGTTTCTAATGAAAATAATAAATTTTTAAAATGATTAAAACAGAAAACATGATGAATTATGTATATCTGAATATAAAAACTTTAAATGCAGAATATTTTATCAAACAATGATTGTGTCTTGCAATCAGTCAAACAGTCTTGTTTTTAAAAAGTTATACATGCAAAGAAATACATACACCCCGGATGCGGATACATATATTCTAGATATGATAAGCATTATAGTTCGCAATTATTATATCACAAATACATAAATAGTTCATTACAAAGCTGGGAGAGCTTTTACTACAGGTAGTCGCATATTTTTGTGCTTCCCTGTTTATATCACATTGTTGCTATTATGATAAACTATGCAATAATAAAAATGCCACACTGTGAGAAAATTTTCAGAAAAGATGCAAATTCCAGGTTAGTCACTCCTCACCGAGTGTTGCAAATTATCAAAAATGAGCAGCTGTCACGCGCATAGAGAGTTTTAAATAAGGTTAAGTTCGGCAGATAATGCAATAGGCACGCACATTTTTCAGTAAGAGGAAAAAAAAAGCATTTGGAGCAGTTTTCAACAGTCTATGAAACTTGTTCTCTATCAGAAGTATTAACTCACTGCAAGCAGATGTGAGTTCACGTGGATTTACATGATGGGAACAGGAATGACAACGTCTATATCATCACAAAACGTTTCTAACCAGTATGTTGTAAATGTTTGCTGTGTATTAGCTGTGAGTAATAGAGGTTGAGAAAAGAAAATGAGAGAGGTTTTTGATATAAAGCTGCAACTAGATTGATAACACACGTAAGATCTCACAATTTACTAATGTATCATTTGCTGAAGCATATCCTGAGAACTCCCCAATTGGCCAGAATAATTTTTCCTCAATTATTTTTTTATCAAATTGAACTTGGCTTCCCATTAAAATGATAGTCACCATCTCACATCTAACAATATCTCTAAATGTGTAAGATTAAGACCAAAAACAGTTTAATGTGTCCAAGTGATATACAAAATGAGTGTAAAAGATGAGCGACTTGCAAATGGTTAATCAATGCAATATTTTTCAATAGACTCAGCAAAGAGTGTGTTTCAAAACAAATTTGGATACCTAAAGTAAATCATGCACTAATTTTAGTCAACGGGGAACTTGAATTTATTGGTTGTTGAATTCTTTTTCAATGAAAAACTTAGAATGCTATTTTTCAATGCTGTATATGCATATAGCCTATTGAAATCCATGGTATATTTTGATTTTTGTTTTGTTGTTTATTTTTACACATTAAAATACAGCGAAAAAGTTGTTCTTTAACAAATATAATTCTAAAGAGTGAGATAATCTATTTACCTGAAATAATGTTTCATTGTAATCTGAAATATAATATATACTTATCATTCTTTTGTTGACACTACTTCAAAAAGTTTGCGATATTATACAAGAAATTTGTGTTTTCCTAATATGATCAACATTTTTAATAAAATATTATTCTGTTTTTTAAAAATTATAGACCTGATTTACCATAATTTACTCTGCTTTTTTAAATGTCTCATTGTTTATTTCTTCATGTTTTATTTGTTCCACAATATCTAAATATCTAAATTGAAATTTACACTGAATCATTTTATTTTTCAACAGATGTAAGATGTTAAATATTTAAGAGCTAATATAAAAGTTACTTTTTCAAAGACTATTTTGTTAAAAATGCTTTTAAAAATATTTAAAACTGAAATTTTGAATAATGAGTAAAAAAGCTGATAAATAGATTGCGATACAAAATACTACAAAAATTATTCACTAAAAGTAATTTAATTTTTAATGCATAATACATTTTTAAACAAAATTAAGTTTATTTTATTAAGAAGAGTTTAATATTGTGTGTAAGCATCTTTTCATGTTAAATAAATTAATTTAATTATCTTAATTCTACTTTTTAAGCCCAAGGGAGAAAATATCTTCGTATTAAACTTGGTAATACTTGAAATCAAGATATTAATCTTCTAAGAAAACTGTTAATTAAAATTAACAATTTTAATAAAGAACACTAATTAAATTTTTGTTTTAATTGAGCTTATTTTATTTATGCATTTATTTGCAATATGTTTAGTAAAATTTTATACTGGTGCTTATTTGTAGTTAAGTTTTCTTATTATTTCTTTAAAATTTTATTGTTATTTCTTTAGAACATCATTATTTTGACAGATTTAAGTTTATTGGAGAAAACACTTTCTGACAACAATGTTTTCTAAAGATAAACACAAATTATCTTTGTAATACGCAAGGGAAAGTAATGCTGTTCTTCAAGTGTTTCAAGGAAACTTTATACTTGTTACTTACACCACATTTTATAAGAAGATAACGTTATCAAGAATAAGTCAGCTTAAAAATGATACAAAGCTCCTTACACAAGTAAAATGTTTTAAATATGAAATTTCACATGAATACTAAAGAAACGCATGAATAGAGAATAATATTGAGTTTCTTTTCTTTTCTGAGAACTTTAACAAATTCTTTACTTTAAAATTTAGGAATTAAATATTTACTTTTACTAAAAAAGAACTTTTTAAGCCTTACGTAGTAAACTTAAAATGTAATACAAACTACTCTTGTTTATTAGCCTTAAAATAATGGCAATTTTTTAAAATTTAAAATAAGACCCAGTAAAGTTACCTATAGTTTTTATGATCTCTATGACAAACCAAAATGTTTTTACATAGTTTTCAAGTAGTTTCAGAACAACCAACAGAAAAACAATAAAAATACCAAACACATTATTAAAATAAAAAAAAATATTCAACAGAAAAATAAAATAAAAAATATTCAACAGAAAAATCAAATATATATTAATAATAATTGCCAAGCTTGAAATGAAAATCTATCATACACAGGTACCTTTAGCACTAAAGACAAGCATAAATATGGATTCTTCGATTTGCAAGACTGTTTTCAAAACATTCAGAATACATCCCTACCCACAAACAGAGACAGGTTAATGGAGACACAGTATTTCAGCCAATTTTATCTCTACAGTTAGTTCTTTTAAGTATTTTCAGCGACTTCAATATAGTTCCCCGTTTTTTCTCTCGATATTTCTATTAGCTTAAATTGACATTTTAGTGTGGGAAATTCCGATAAAAGTACTTTTATTTAATTATCTTTCTTAATCCTTGATCTGTAACACAGATCACTTGAAGGGAGAAAAGTGATTGTCACATACACAAAAAACAGCTTTTCACTGAAAATGAGGATCGCTTGTCCAAATTAGTAAATGGCACGTTAAAATGACATTATTTAACACTCTAATTCATGACAAGTTTTTTCTATCCTGAAATGTGTGTGATGTCGCTTTATTCAAATGAAGTTGCTTAAATAGTTACTGTTTTAAAAAGTTTAAATTATAGTCTCAAGCCAAGTTCTATAGCTCAGGCCATACTATAACTTAAATTTTTTAAAAGAATAACTTTTAAAAAAGTGATTTTAAATTATAATATACTATTTATATTTTATCGTAAAATATAGAACTATTTAATTTAATATTTAACAGGAATTACTATTACAATATCATGCATTAATGTATCTAATTATTTCTTAAATCGTATAATACCTGTAAAAATGAAGTGTTTTGTATTACTTAACGAATTTTTTTCGACACAAGGTAAATATTATAAATAAATATAGAGTTTTTAACATCTTTAATAACATTATATTAGGAAATTTTAAATTCCTAATATACAATGTTATAAAAATATTAAAAAAAATTTAATATAAAAAATATATTAATGATCTAGTAATTATAGAAATTAAATCATTTTTCATTTTGCATGTATTGTTATAAGAACATTATTTTAAAGTGAAAACAAAATGCAATTTAATACTTATTTATTTAAATACGTATTAAACATTCAACAGTGAATCAATGTATCAACCGTATTTATTACACAAATTGAATCAATTGCAGTTTTATAATATAATGTAACATAAATTCTAATAATTAAAAGCGCAAAATATATTTTAAAATTAAATTAAAAAAATTTAGAATTATTCACCATTATTTGTATGGAAGTTTCAAGTTAGAGATATCAGTTTATAAAAACTTTGTGTAACAATAATTTTCTAGAAATACTGAATGCTCCTAATAAAGGAGAACTCAAGACGTTGTAGGTGAGAAACTGGCACGCGCCCACTGGAGGTGGATCTTGGTGTCCTTCGATTTTTGTGGAAGCTAGGATCTATAGTGAGCTGAAGTTCGGATAAAGTAAAGGGGAATAGATATAGTAATTATGCTACCTTAAAAAGTCTCTTTTTTTGATGACGAATTTTCCAAAAATAGCTTTTTGATTTGTAAATCAATGAAATATCAAATTACTTTCGGACAAGAAATTTAAAAGTTTACCAATTTTCAAACATAATGATATTTCATTAAAAACAATTACTGATAATGAATGCTTATTATGTTTTTAAAATTTTTTTTAAAAAACAGTATTTTAAAATTTTTTTTCTAATTCCCTGCCATTTTGCAACATTTAAACTTTAAGTCATTAGAAGAGGAGTTGCTGTTGCCTTTTATAATGGATCAGCCAAAGGTGTATCATTGCAGCCTTGAAAGTCACTGAATCCACATAATTTAGAAGCAGAAACCAAGCATAAATCCCTCTCTAATTTAGCCCGGCACCTCTAGAAGTATCATTTCACTTGAGTATTACGTCTACAACCTTTTTACGCGTACTAGAAACCATTAGCGAACACGACGGATCTTTGGCTATATCAGCAGCCAACCCGATACTTTCCGGTTGTGAAAACGACGCTTTACCAATTAGATCACCACGGCCATTATCTTGGAATATTATTCTAAGTAAATTTATTATAAATATATTTTAAATCATTTATTTAAATTGCAGAATATACATATGCGATAAAATATCTACAATTATAAATTAATGTTGGCAAAATATTCAGAAAACACCTCAAAGCAAATTGAAAATCTGAGATGATATGCTCTTAATGGTCTATATAAGGAGAATAATTTTAAACTTATTCTTATTTATTCACTATTTCTTTGAGATTTTGATATGAAACATGTAAAAAAATAAAAATATTTTTTAGACAAGCAAGTTTATCCTTCAAAGTTTCTTTTTTTTAAACAATACAGTCTAGTAATTATTCTGAGATAATATTTCTTAAAAAGATGATGCTCACAAATTATTGCAACAATTGTAATCAATACATTAACTCTCAATTATTTATCTTAAATACAAATTTCAATAATAAATAATGACGGAATTAATAAAGGAATGAAGACATGGCTTATTTTAAATAAAAAATAAATTTAAATTCTTATTCTTTTAATAAAATATTCTAAGCTTTTCGCATAAATAAGTTATCAACAATAATCAAAATTCTTAAAAAATATTAATACTCTCAATAATGTTTCAGAAGATTAACAAACGATTAATATTAAATAATGCATTTCCCAAGAACAAAAAATAGAAGCAGCTGTCATAATTGGTTAACAATCGCAACATAATTTACATTCGTAAATATAATTCATTGAAATTAAAAAAGTAATTACTTAGTAGGAGATATTATAGTGATAAACATATTTTTTAAAATTTTATAAATAAAATTATACTAAGCAATAAACCGATTATTAGAGTTATTTAAATAAGTGAATACCGAATTTACATTTAAAACATGGTTAGAAGGGCATAGTATTTGACATTGACATTTAAACTTTATCTTTAAATATATTTTTTGAGTTCTTATAAGTAATAAATATGCAAGTAAATTTGAGTTAATATATTAACAAATAAACTATATATATTGCTATATGTTGATAAATAAAAAATAAAAATTTGGCATTTTTAAAGAATTCCTTTTTACCACTTATCTCCAGCATGGAAACTGTTGAATCGACTATTTTTTTTCATTAACACAATAGACTCACTAGGTTTGAGGAGGTCATGGAAACTTATCGATTCTACTCTATCATACTGTGTAGAATAATCCGCCGTCGATGAAATACACAGCTGGCCAAAGATATTGGTAGGGGCTACTCGTAACAACTTATCAACAACTTCTCTTCCAGAGAGCTCCTTCCTACTCAAGAAATCCATCTCACGAAAATCTTCGATTTTGATTCTGTTATTTTCTGAAGTGTGCTGAGACTGAATGGATGTGTGTGTATGAGTATTATAGTTTTTTTTTAGAGCTGAATATATTCGTCTTTGAGGTCAGTGTCCTGCGTCTTCACGAGGCATCGATCGCTGGGCCAGCTGCTACAAACATGGCGGCTATCGATTTTTAATTAAGATCTTGTGAGCGATTAAACCAACAACCCCCTACCCCATCACTACGTTTGAAATAGAAATAAAGTTCTGAATTTATTTTATGAATGGACTTCGTCGTATTTCATCTCATTCTCTCCAATGTATTTGATGTAACAAAGCGTACTAAGTTCAGAGAAGTATATCTCAATCGGAAACTAAGAAAATGAAAAAGTTCTTGATCAAACGTACTAAGTATATTATGATAGCTTAAAACTTCCAATAAAAACACAACATCAAAGAAAGTTCCAGTAAAGAAAATTCAATATTTGACAAATGGACGTATAGATATATATTAAATGTCGATAGTAAATAACCAAATAACTGATAACTTTAATAAAGCTTTTTCAATTAACACTAACTTTATGGACTTACAAGGCGAATTCTTACAGACAGGGAACCATATTCACGATTTACTGGGTAAAAAAACCCCAAAAATCGGTAAACACCCACTTCGATAGATGTACATGCAAAAACGCCGCATCCATCTTCTGTTGCTCCGACAGTAGCTGAAGTTGAAATAGCAACATTCTTTTGCAAATAGACTGTTAGATACCCAAAAAGAAACATATAATCATGTGAAATTAATATCACGATTTTCATTGATGAGTTATGGAAATTATTTGTATTGCAGTGCAAGTGCATATCACAGGTGATTATACTGTCATCTGCAAGCGCTATATAAAGGAAGAACAGACTGCCGATTTATAATACGGCATAGAGTGTACGGCATTTTATATAAACTGTTTAACTATACCTTGTAAAAAAACACAAAAATTCCACCCTGTCCATCCATACATACATCGATAACAGGATGTATGGATGGATGGACAGGATGGATGCTCACCCATATCATGAACCATAAAACAAGAGATTGAATATATCATACATTAACCACTCATACCATTTTAAGTCGTTTGCAGCTGAGTCGAATGTCTGCAAGGCGCGTATTGCTTCGTTCACTCTAGAATAAAGATTACAGGTATTTGCGCAGCCAATAGTGCGATGAACAGTGAACATGGCGACGGATTGGAATAACATTGTCTTTATTAAGTAATTATGTTTCTACCTGAAATACTACGAAAGTCCGATTGAAATCTGGAGAAGCATTGTGGGAGATTGTTTTGCTGTTTTATAATGCATCCTCACACTGCTCATGCACCTGGTTTGGGGGGATATTGGATTTCATTTTCACAACTTTCTAGTACGCATTATCAGTACACTAAACAGTTACTGCTATATCGCTGAGATGATGCAGCCAGTGGTCCTTCCATACGTTCAATTCTTGACATCAATATTTTTCCAACAGAATAATGCGTGAATACACGTGGCACATAAATTTTCTTTGAATCAGATTGAAATGTTTCGTGGGCCCACTCACCCGATCAGTCGGTAATCGAAAATGTGGGTTTATACTTGTACAACTGGCTTGGGATACACCGCCTTCTGTTCTTCACCAAATCAACTTTGGCTATATTTAAAAGTGGCATGGACTGCTATTCTCCAAGGAGACATCCAAAGTCTCTTTAATTCTATGCCGAGGTGAGTGACAGCACTTATAGCCAACAATGGTGGTAATACTAACAACTGATTTTGTAAATGATGTGGTCGCAATGTCTTCTATGTAAAATGATAGCTCTGGAGTGTGAGGCCAAGCATTGGGGAGTCTTCTATTTGGTAATTGTTTCTAAATTAAGAAGACTCCTATCCGGCTGCTTCTATATAACTGGTAGAACCAAACTCAGGGCTTGGTACAGGGAAGCATACTGATGCAACAATTACTGATTTTGTGGGGCGACAGTGGCCTAGTCGGTTAGGGCATCATTTTCATTATCAGAAAGTAGTAAGTTCGAATTCCTACTTAACCGAGGGTCCATGTATACACTAAAGGCGGATGGGGCGCGATATATGGGTCGTGAAAAACGATATATCTCAATGCAAAGGAAATACAAAAGAAAAATAGGAAACAGAATCCGGGCTATTTTTCCATTTAAAGTTTAGACTCTTTCAAAAGTTCCTTCAAAACGTAAACGAAGTTTGACATATAATTTTCTAAATTAAAAATCGCTTTTTTTACAATCCATTTAAAGACATTTGATCAATTATTCCTCAAGACTGGATATTTGCCTTCAGTAGTACCCAATAGTCATCCTATCTAATTAAAAATATCCAGAAATTGTATATTTTGATCACCCTCATTTCTGGAATGACAGTGAATTATACTTTTTCAAAACTGATGGTTATTTTATAATCCCTCTTTTCGTACATGAATAGGGAAAAAGTTGAATGCAACTAGTACGAATATAGTAGACCATTCATGTTCATCTTGATATTCTTTACTCCACAAACATAATGTGGTACAAATTGAAATGTTATTTGCACGTCGCTGTGTGTATTGGGAGAGAATATTAAAATTTCATCCCACCCAACGTCATACTGAAGAAATAATGCCTTGTTTGTAACAATTATTTGCAAATAACTTTACAAATAGTTTAGATAATTAAAATATTCATTTAGGAATTATTATTTGTTCTTTCGATATTTTTGTTAGAACATTTTTAATTGTCTTGGCAGAAGTGACAGAACGTGAATATATCTATATCTATCTATCTATATACATATATAAGGCGCTTGCAGCAATATGTACTTTTTAATTAGAGGTTTTTGATATTTGAAGAAGACAATACACATGTGACGAGCGGAAATTTTTTGTCATTAAAACTTTATGTGTTAATAAAGAAGTTATGCAAAATAATTATTTAATTGTGGGTAAAAAAACTGGTCCTTTGAGAGATAGGTGATTTTCACGATTCTATGAATTTTAAAAGAAAAAATTCAATCTTAAGCTGATTCCTAATGCAATTTAAGATAAAAGGCGACAGGAAATATAAGAATATGTTTTGTCAGCAAAAATCTCAATGGCGCCAGTCGATGACGCATCTCGTCCTATCTTCTAAATAAATAGTGTAATATAAGTAAATATTAAACTGTTTTCATTATCATATATATGTCGTCAATCTAACTTAAAGAAAGATGAGTTAGAAAATATATGTAACGAGCTGGATTGTCCGTTACTTTCTACAAAAACAGTTGAACCTATAAATTTATTTGAGAACAGTAAAATTTATAAAGAAAACTTTAATTTTGTAGAAAATACAATTATAAAAGTAGCAAAAGAATTACAAAAGAAGCAGAGGGAAACAAAAGAATTTTAAACGAGCAGAAATCAGAATTCGGAAAACTTTCCGTTTTACGCTTAGATAAACAGTTGAAACATTTAAAAAACTAACTGGCAACTTTTGGTAGTAAATCAGTTAATGATGATGTTTCGCGAATTTTAACTTAGTTTATTTAATTATAAAAGTATAAAAATACTGATTACCTCAGATTTTGAAAGTGTCTATGTTTAAATGTTTCTGATTTACAATTCACTCGAAGAAGAAGTCAAAATAAAAAAGTGATAAATTTAAAGTTAAAATTTTACTAAATAATTTTACTTTTACAAAATATTTTAAAAGGCAGAATCGATAACTTTACATTTAAAGTAGAATATAACAAAGTTATAAAGGAAAAAATTAAATCCATTGTTTTGAAGCTAACATCAAGATTGTTTAAAAAATGCAAGAGAAAATTATGATTTTTATTCACAGCTTTTTCTCTTTTTGAATAATGCACTCACATTCAAAAAGTAGGAGAATTTACTAAATTATTTGAGTTAGTCATATCAAATATAATTCATATCTTTATAAGAATTTCAAAGATCATATTAGTCATATAGAGTCTTGTTGTATACCATAAATGTTATAGCCAAAGAATGCGATTTACTTTCAGCTTAGGAAACTGGAATTAGTTTATTTTCGTACTTAGTATTTAATAGTGGTTAAAGAAGATAAGGAACAGATAATTTTTATAATCGAAACAATAAATTAAATATTTCTTAAGTGTTTTAATCGAATATTAATTATAATGTTACGTGGAATAACAACCAATGGGAATTTTAGATTTCCAAAAATTTTCCATTAATGATTAGGGTTTATAAAAGATCACAATTTATGTTTTATATATCTTTCTACAATTAGTAATGATAAAACTTATACTACAAGGAATTGCTTCATTTAAGAGGCTACATAATAAAGTGCTTAATTAACTTCTAATAATAATTACTTCATTTTTCACGAGTATTATTCGCTTTGTAGAAAGCTTAAAAAACAAAACTAGTGCAACAACAAATAAGAGAGTTGGAATAAAATCTACCCTCTCAAAACAGAAAGCAGCGCGTTTTATCAATATTATAACGTGACGAATGAAAATGTGCAATTCCCCACTTTTATGAATATAATTGAAAATAAACTCTTAAGAAAACTATTACACTATTGGCCATTAAAATTGCTACACCAAGAAGGCGACATGCTACAGACGTGAAATTTATACGAAAGGAAGAAGGTGCTGTGATATGCAAATGATTAGCTTTTCAGCGCATTCAGACAAAGCAGGCGCCAGTAGCGACACCTACATTGTGTTTAAATGAGAAAATTGTTCAGCCGGTTCCTCATACACAAATTGCATTTGAACGTTGTTGCCTGGTGGAAAGTTGTTGCGATGCCTCGTGTAAGATGGAGAAATGCGTACCAGCACGTTTCTGACTTTGATAAAGGTCGAATTGTAGCGTACCGGGATTGCGGTTTATCTTATCGCAGTATTGCTGCTCGCGTCGGTCGAGATTCAATGACTGTTAGCAGAATATGGAATCGATGGGTTCAGGACGGTAATATGGAACACCATGCGGGATCTCAACGGCCACCAATCACTAGCAGCCGAGAAGACAGACATATTATCCGCATGGCCATAATGGGTCGCGCAACCACGTCACGAGCCGTGAGTCAAGAAACGGGGTTGTTTGGAAGACAACAAGTGTCTGCACGAACAGTTCGACGACGTTTGCAGCAGCATGGACTCTCAGCTCGGATACCATGGCTGCGGCTTCCCTTGACGCTGCGTCATAGACAAGAGCGCCTTCAATGGTGTGATCAACAACGAACCTGGGCGCACGAATGGCGAGACGTCATCTTTTCAGATGAATCCAGGTTCTGTGTACAGCATCATGATGGTCGCATTCGTGTCTGGAGGCATCGTGGTGAACGCACACTGGCAGCGTGCATTCGTCATCGTCATACTGGGCCATCACCTGGCGTGATGGGTGGGGTGCCATTGGATACACGTCTTGGTCACCTCTTGATAGCATTGACGGTGCTTTGAACAGTGCACGTTACATTTCTGGTGTGATACGACCCGTGGCTCTACTCTTTATTCGAGCCCTGCGAAACTCTACGTTTCAGCAGGATAATGCCCGACCGCATGTTGTCGGTATTGTACGGACCTTCCTTGATACGGAACGTGTTCGGCTGTTGCCCTGGCCAGCACGTTCTCCAGATCTTTCACCAATAGAAAACGTTTGGTCAATGGTTGCCGAGCGACTGGCTCGTCACCAAACACCAGTTACTACGGTTGATGAACTGTGGCATCGTGTTGAAGCTGCATGGGCATCGGTACCTGTACATGCAATCCAATCTCTGTTTGACTCAATGCCCAGGCGTATAACTGCAGTTAATACTGCCAGAGGTGGTTGTTCTGGGTACTGATTTCTCAGGATCTATCCAGCCAAATTTTTTGAAAATTTAATCACTTGTTATTTCTAGTATAATATATTTGCCTAATAAATATTATTTTGTTATCTGCATTTCTTTCTGGTGTAGCAATTTTAATTTCCAGTAGTGTATTTATTACTGATAAATTTCATATACAAGGTAAATGTGAGAATATGATATAATTAGAGAGTTACTTGGTGGAAGTAATCTGTTACCATGACTAAAAATTGTGCAATTAGATAAAAGTTAAAACAGAAAATATGAGAAATCCGTGTTTAATTTTCAATGGCGGTTACTAGTTCTTTAAAGCTACAATTTTAAGCATAGATAAAAATTTCAATCAAGAATTTGAGTTTTTTATTACAAATAAAATTATACTAACTTTATTCCAGGTAAATACTTAAGGACAGAATGTCGAATAAATTTAGCCGATAATGTTTCTTCAATAAGTGATAGTCTTATAAATATTAAGTTGTTTCATTGTTTGTTAAGGCTGAAAAAACTGTACTCACTAAATTCAGAGTTAATTTTTCTAAATAGTGTTTTTGAATTTTTGGCAAGTACTACGGAATCAGGTAATTAGAAATTTCAATTTAAGTTATGATTAATGACGGTTGATATAAAAAGCAACATGAAAAATTCGGGGATTTTAAAAGCATTAAATTAGAGACTCCTAAAGATGTGATAAAGCAAATTGATTACATTTTGTTGAAAATTCATTTTACAGAACACAGTGTAAAGTATGTAGTTACAATACCACTTAAGAGAAACTTTGTTGCTTTTACAAGAGTCTAGAAGTATAGAGCATAAAAATCTAAAGAAGTAGAACTTCAATTTGCATTAATTTACGCTATCTCCTGTCGAAATAATTTAAATTTACTAAAAGAGTTCCTATTAACCTCTTAATACACAGTTTTTTAACGCACTATTTAGTGCACTCGAATTAACTCGAGTGTACATGTTAAGGGGTTAATGAACATCAGAGGTTGTGGAGCACATGAAAGACATTACACATGAATCAGAGGGAGATTTATCATACTATATGACCACTCTATGTTGTTTGTAGCACTTCTAATGAGACGACGAATGAAACCATCCTTAATACTTTGAGACGTAATGGAGAAGTAGTCTAAGGGTTTGATTTCAAACATGTTATGGTTTCGTAAACACCCATTCGTTTTTACTAAAGTCATTGAGAAGAATTGTGTGATTACCATACATCTCAGACAACAAATAGAAAGGACAATGAGCTAAGTCCAGGGAGGGGGGACGAATTCTCAAACATTCACAGTGCTATAATAGCGCTGTGAATCCACCATTTTCAGCTATGCGAATTTATCTAGAAAAGAGTGATGAACAAAATTTTCTCTTATAGCTTCATGTTCAAAGTTCATTTTTATGTATCCAGACGTTATTTTTAAAAAAAACTTTACCTGATTATATAGAGATGCAACACTAGCTCACTTCCATATTCAATCGAACTAGAATGAAACTCTGTATGTGATGTAATCATCCTTATTTGTCAATCTCTTCTGCAAGTAATTATGAGATTTCATGTGGAGTGACTTCCATTTTAAGTGTCGCTTGGAATACTGCTGTTGATTATTTCTATTTAGAAGCATACTCAGTTATTCACAATAAAAGTACGCTTTCAAAAGCTTTTTTACAGATTATCTTTAGGGATTTTTGGACCTGGGATGTCTATAGTCAAGATATTTTTTAAGAAATTGTAGCTTTTCGATTTTCTATAAGATGATCAATATCCCCTTAAAATTTACAAAGAATGAATTAATTTTTCTGAATGTTATAATTCGTTTGCTACACAAAATTAGTATATTTTACTTTTTCCTATTGTTAAAGTAATCGAGCTTCTCAGATTCAGTGACAAAAACATACAGTTAAAAATTTTGAGTCTATCTAACTAGTATTGATTTCCTTATTATGCTGAAGTTATTTCTGGGTAGAAGAGGTGAAGATGCTAAAATTCATTCGGATTACAAGAAAACTTTGCTTGGGCTTATGAAGGGTTAAAAAAGTTTATTAAGTTGTTCAAGGACTTGAGTAATTTTCGACATCGATAGAAATGAAAGAGTGAGACCACTCTTCATTGCTTCAAAGACGTCGCTTTTTGGTGGATTTTGGAAGGCTGGTGCCAAATCTTTCAAACATTACATTTAACCATTCTAATATTTCAAGCTGCGGAAAATCTGATGGTAACGTATGAGCACTTCCTGATTATTATTACTGAGATTGAGGAAATACTAAATTCAAAATCACTTGTACTTACGTAGGAAAAAATGAATGAAGTAATCACTCTTGTTTATTTTTTTACTGGCAGAACAGTTTACCTCAATCATTGACCACATTTAACAAATTTAAAAGAAAATAGGCTTAAATTGTAGAAAAAATGACAAAACAGATTTTACTAAACTGGAGAAAATGGATCTTTGTGACTATTTAAGTGGAATTATGGAATTATTACAAATGGAAATTCAAGAAAAATGATTTTAAAACAGGAGATATACTCGTTCTAATGGATATCTATTTGCCTCCTTATAAATGACCACTAAGAAAAGTACATGAGAAGATATGCAGAAAAATTGATAGGTGGGATGGTTTGTAGTCAAGAACACATTTCGTGTATTTAAGCTTGGAATCACAAAAATAAATTTATTACTTTATAGTAAGTAGTGTTTGAATTGTTTTTGATTTGTATGTGTTTCAATTGGGGCTTTTCTTTTATGTGCAAGTAATTTGTTACACTTCAAGTATATTGAGCTGTCAGTTTGAATGAGAAATTCAAAATTATTTTAATGTTTATCATATTGACAACAAGTGGTCAATACAGCCGTTGTGACCGTCTGTAACTGTGAATATGTTGACTAGAGGAATTTCACCGCTAGTTATATTTTATTATGGGTATATATATTCACCCACATGTACTTACAAGAGTTTTGATTAAGAGAGCGTTCTTTATTCCATTGTTTTCTCTAACCATTAATTTGTTGGATTTCTAAGCAATTACACAAATGAAGCCTAAGATGCAAAGTGAGAGTGAGAATAACTTAATGATTTAAATAAGTAACAAAAGAAAGTCAGTAATATTTTTGATGAAAACAAGTGTACGGTTTTTAGAAAAAAATATTCATTCAAATAAAAGTATAAAAGTATTGTGAAATAATTTATTTCTTTAAATTTTCTGTACTTAAAATTTAGGTAACCGTTTTATGTACTTTAATTACATTTTATAGAGCACAGAAAATCTTACTTTACGACTACTTTAATGTGATATATTTTCACTATTACTTTAGGGAGCTAAAATTTCATTTTATAAAAAGAAATGAATGAAAGAAATTCAGCAAAAGAGATAACAATGAAAAGGCATATAAAATATTTTATACGTCTTTTTAATTTCTATTGTTACTCTTTTTGATGATTTTCTATAAACCCTAAATCTATAATTTAGCTTGTGTATATTTAAAGACAACTTTTTATTAACTATTGATTACATTTTTCAAAATATTTCATTTTTAAAGCAACTTCAATTTTTTTTTATTTATTAGCTAGAATTCAAATAAAATAAATTTATCGTTAAGCCCAGCATTTTTGTTGGGTAAGAAGCACAGCGTAAAGGGACCTATAATTTAAACTCAGTGCTTTATGAATTATTTATGTAATTAAAATGCTTTATGAAGTGGAATAAAATTATACTCAGAATTTAGTCAGCTAGAAGGTAAAAATTATGTACTTAATAAAAATTAAATACTAGAATGTAAAAATTACATAAAGAAACAGCAATACTATAAGAAAGTAAATCAGTGTTACAAGTTATTTTAATCATTATGATGGACATGGGCAGCATACATAGAGGAATTCAAATCTTTAGTGATTAAAATACTTAAAACATTGCAGTGAATAAAGACAGTTCAGCAATTTTCTATCAAGCGACCAAAACTAAAATGTAAAATTCACATTACGAAAGTGCGATTGCTACAACTGTAAAATGTTTTAAATATTAATTTTCTAATATACTTAATTAATTATTTTTTTTAATAAGCAAACTTTATTAAATAAATGTTTCCAATTCATTCTTCACAAAAATAATAAAAAATAGAAATATATATAACCTAAGTAGTTTAAAATAAATATCTATTTCATTAGTTAAAGATTCTTTAATACAAAATAAAATGAAAGCAATTGTTCATAATTTTAATTTACGATTCCCTTACATGTAATTGTAAATTATTATCACCAATTAACGTAATTACATATTTAACTTTCTTAGCTCGCTGAGTGTGTTTAAGAATATCATTATTCATTTTTAATGTTTTCAGAGTTGAGAAACTACATAATTTTTTGTAATAAAGCGAAAAAATATTATTAAAAATGTACACTAGATATTAAAAATGTATACTTTTATGAGAGATTAAAGAAGTGTTTCATTGTTGTCCATAATTTCTGAAATTTAATTTTGAATATATTTATTAAATGTGTATTCATTTTTTCTTTTCAAATTTTATGTGGTATGATATATTAAACTAGGTAAAGTTATGTCATTTTTATACTTACCTAATAAACGAATACACTTAAAATTAAAAATTAATAATTTATAATATGTAACAAAATGTATTATTAAATTAATACACATAACCAGAACATAATAAATAAAGTAAAAATATAATATAGTATACGGGCAGTAAATATTTTTGTCTGTTATGAAACATATCGAAGTAATTAGGATGCATTTCAGAGGTGTTAAATAATTTTACATTAAAATTGAGATTATATCTCATTGAACTTTAAATATTTAATAAATAGAAAAGCTTCTTATCAAAGAAAAAATAAGAATTGCAGCAATTAGATACTAGACTATCTAGTTATTATCAATAATGAATATTATCATAATAAGAAGCCAAAATTACCCTTCAAAACATCACCTTTATGAAAAAAATAACAAACTTATGTATATAATTTTTTTAATTTTGTAATTGGTAATAAATGACACAATTTTTATGAATTTTAAAAAGTTCATTCTTTTAAGTGGAATTAAAATAAGTACATTTTTCAAATTATAAATGTAATGAATAATAAATACGATTAGTTCCAATTACACTGTCAGAAAAGAAAGTCTTGATTTTACTTTTTGATTTATGTCAACTATCAAAAACTTTCTTACTACAAAACGTTTTCCAAAATACTAACTTATACATGAAAAATAAAATTTCTTTCCCTTCACTTGAATCCAATAACAATGAACATGTGCTCTAGGCATAGTACAAAATCGTATTTTTCTCACACCTATTCATGATTTTATTCGCAGCAGGTGATCGACAAAATTTAGCCTATGAAATCCCCGAATTCCATTGAAAGTTGCAAGGAATGGGACGTAGCGATATATATTTTAAAAAAATATTTTGAAATTCTTTTATGTTCAAACATTTACTAGCAAATTTCTAAACACAGTTAGTTGTACATACGATAGAAAATGCAATCTTCTGTTTTGAAACTAATTTCACAAAAAATTATCTGTGAACAGCAACACGGATGTATCAAATTAATTAACGGATAAATTAATTTGAATCGACAAATGTGGGTTTCCTGCATTTTTCAACTCAGGTGTGTGGTGTTGAAAATCAACAACTAAATGTGGCTATTATGAATGTGTCTCTACAGGCCTCTGGATTTTTATAAATGCTTGTTTCTCCACAGAAAAAATTTTACCAGAAATTATACATCTGATATCTCAATTTTACAAAACTTAAAAGAAATTCTTCAGCTGTCACCTGCATTTGTAAGCGTTAAATGCATTTTAAAAGTTTAAAATGATTACAAATTTTACAAAGGAAGTGATGCAAGTCTTCATGTTTAGTGCTTTAGGTTTTTGTGTTTTTCGATTATAAATTTCAAATTCATGAGTAGAAGTTCGTGTGAATGTTTTTGTTGTTCATTGCCATGAACTTGCTATTATCTTTACTAAATTCCCCGGAACTTCACTTCTCAGTTGTAAAAGTGTCTGTATGAAGCATTTTGAATTGATTTAGATACTTATTTAATTCATTAAAAATCTGTTTATTTATAAAATTTGGTTATTACACCATAAAAATTTTAAAATAAAATCTCATTTTTAAAAACGATATTTTAACTAGGTTTTCTTTAACCTTTTGACTGGAATACTCGAAATAATCTCGATCACAGACAGCATTAACGTTCTAAAATGTCACAGCCGAGTATTACTCGGAATAATTTTTTTGAATGCATAGCATTGTGAACCCCGAATATATATTGGGAGGTTTCAAAAGATAAAGACTTATGTTCCCAAATCATCAAAATAACTTGAGAGTTAAAGGGTTAAATTTTTATAAGCAAATTATATATAACAAATTAAAGACAAGAATGAATTACTTCTCTTTAATTTGTTATTGTTATTATGTAATTTGCTTGCATATTATAATATATAATTAACTATGCATGTATGTAGTCAATAGGTCACTAAAATCTTAATAGATACGTATTGTTAACTGATATAGTTAGCATCATTTATAATTATTTTGAATTAGATTTAGTTTTAGGGATTATAAACAAAAATTGATAATTTTAAACATATATCTGCCTTATAGGCACATTTTTTGTGAACTTCTACAAAGAAAAAGGCAGAAATATGTAAAATGTATTCCGGCAATAAATTCTACAGAAGACTTTACAAAATGAATTATAAGCCAACGTTAGAAACAGTTTCTAGAATCACAAATTTTTATTTATCAACAGGATGAAAATGAAAATACAAATAAAATATAAAAATTTCCGTTTTTTCCTTCTTTTCACTTAAGCAATGAATATGGTCCAGTAATTAGACTTTCCACAAATGTTCTCTTTTGATATGGTGTGATTATTTTTTCTTTAATATGTGACTCAAAGTAAAATAAAAGCATGAGAAACACACTCTCTCACTATCTGTTCAAATGCTTTAGCAAAATTTTTACTATCAACAATTTCAAAACCCCCTTTTTTTAATTATGTCTGTGCTTTTACAAGTGCCAAAGAAATATATTCTCCGTTAAAGTGAAATCTTTTGCGTGTTTCTGAAATATAGAACGATAAAGCATACTTCGTACAGGTACTCAGAATATCATAAATGTGGAAAAGATGAATGAAAAATAAAAATTTTATAGTTTCAGTTTTGTTTTAAAAGGAACAATAAACTTTTACGTCTTTTTAGTATTTAAACCAAACAACTTTTTTAAATGAAGTTTTTAAACTTATACGTGATTCTATTTGAAAGTTTAAAATAAGAGCATTTAATCTAGTTTCGTAAATTTCTGTCTTATACAAATATCTTCTCACACGCAATATCAAAAAAAAAAAAAAAAGATATTTTGAAAAGATAAATAATCTCTTAATTGATGGAAATATAAATGTGAACCCAAAGGAATGGTTATTAATATAAAGAAAGCAGTTTTAACTTTCTTTAAAAAGTAGGGGATGAAGTAGAAATTTTTAATAACGACTTACAGATAAACGCATGTTTAGCATTACTGATGAAAGGTTTCGTGTTGTTAACTCATCAAATTTGTGGCAAAATGATATGGAAAGAGCGAAAAAAACGGGGAAAATCAAAGACTGCCGTTTATTGTAAATATGAAAGATTTTCCATAAGCCCACCCGTCTAGGACTGGGTGAAATCAGAAAAAGCATCTTTTGTTTTTGAATAGAACATGCCCATACGAAGGTGAAGTACGACTTTGGCTCATATATATATGGTAGCACTCACCCCTCATCTGGGTCTTCCAATTTAGAGATTGAAACCAGAGAAGACCTATCTATAATCTGGCTCCAACCACTTCCAGAGGTATTAATTTGGAATGGGAACATGGAGGACATTGCGACCAGACATATTTCACGTGCCCTAGTCACCATTAATGAACACAATAGATCTTCAGCTAAGCCGGGATTCGAACTCACTACATACCGGTAACGAGAACGACGCCCTAACCAGTCATGCCACCAAGGCCACTCATACATAAATATGTAATTTGTTAAATTACTTTTAAAATTTCGCACAGAGTATGGCTGCAAAAATTTATTTTGCTTAAATTAAAGATTTCTCTAAGAAAAATTCAAAGGAAATAATATTTATTTTTTGACTTCTTTTGTTCGATAACTAAATTTTAATAAGATATTCAGCAAACGTAATTTTTTCAGGCTTCAATATGACAAGAAAAAATATAATTAGTTATTAAATAAAATTTTTTTTGCTAAAGTTTGCCAAAGTTTTAGTGAAATAAATCTGAAACTTTCCCATCATAGTTTCATTGAAAGTATCATGTTTATATCAATAATATTAAGCTATTAAAAATATAAACTCCAAAATAATTTAGTTTTTGAAATATCTATTTCCAAAATTTTCTATTTTGTTTTTAATCTCAACGTAAACAGTAAAAATAATTTTTATTCAAAAAAATTTAAAAAATTTAACCTAAAAAAATTAAAAATTCTTTGATAAGTTGGTAGTCACTGCTGTTCTATAGAATTCTAGAAAAAGTTCATATAGAAGCTATACATTTTTTCATAAATTCAATTAAAACATAATTTAACTGTGAATATTTTTATGCATGCCAAGATTCTACAGCATTTAAAAGTATTTAAAGCAATAAATCTTAAACAAGAGAGCTTTAAAAAAGAGTGATAAAATAGTACTTGTTTAATAAGCATTTATAATAAGTTTTAAACTGAATGGTAGTTTATCATAAACATAAATGAAATGAAAACGGTTTGCTATTTTATCAATTAGGTATTATTTTACACTGCTGATATTTGATTATTTTCTTAAAAGTCTGTCAGTATCTCATGCATTAACTCAACAGAGTTGCCATAAATTAGTGAAAATATATATTGCTTTGAACTTTATCATTTCAATATAATTTTTAAAATATGAGACAATTAAATTTTGTGTTTAATGAGTTAAATTCAGGTATATTTATAAAAAATGTGCGTGTACAAAAATATTGCGTAATTAGTTATTATTCAACATGCTTATCATATAAGAATACTGCATGATAATGTAATTAACTTTTATGATCTAAAAGCATATTTTTGGTGGAAATGTTTGCTAGTCGTTCATAAAATATGAATATAAATTTTATTCATACAATTTTACCGTTCTATCATAATTTTTACCCTTTATGGTAGAGTACTGAATTGTTAACTAAAAAAATAAGGTAGTTTCTAGTTGAAAACTTTAAATAGGAAGAAAGTGAATTTCATAATGTTTAGATTTAACGTCATAATGAAAGTGAAGATACTGATTATTAAAACGAAACAGTGACAATTTTTAAGAGAGGGGAGGGGATAAGGGAACGAGGAGTAACAATAGCAGTTCTAAATTTAGACGGCACTCCACGAACAACTAAATCTCAATGTCAATAGATTCCTTTCTTCATAAGCTTAATGTTATCCGCGTTACCTTAATTAAAATCTCAAGTGGCATCAGTTAATTGAATTTCATCTGCCAAAATATTTGTTTAATAAAGACCACTAAAGCTTATAACAGAGGAAAAGCTTATCCAAATAAACTGAAACTCTTTCATTTCTGTATGCTTTACCACTAAAAGATATTCTTATATTTTATTATTTAAGTTTTTCTTTTAGAAAAATATTTAATATTCAAATATTTTCTGTTTAAATACTATTTTATTTAATCTATCATTTATTAAATAAAATTTAATATTTTTCTAAGATGTTTACATAAGAACGTTTTATTAAATATAGGAAAATATTTTTATCACTTAAAGCTTTTGTTAGTTATTCCACTAAATTTTAGTTGTGTATGTAATTTAAGTAAATATATTTATTTTAAAGTTACATATATCAGAATTAAAAATCTTGCGCAATATTTTAACTACTTTTCCTTAAATACAATTTCAAAACATATTTTAAATAAGTTAAAAAAATGTGGGACAATGACAAATAATATGAAAAATATTAAGATTAAATGAATGACACTAAGGTTTTAAATGAAAATTAAACAAGAACTTATCAAAACAATGTTTAATATAGTAGTTTAAACAAAGAAATATATTATGGTTTGTATAATTAATACACAAAATAAATAAAAGTAGGTATCTTGTAAAGAAAAAATTATATAATTCTAATCAAACGTTGTATAAGTAGATTTATTAATATTAAGCTTCTTAGCTTCTCTCGTTATTGCATCATGTATTGCTATGTATTGCATGTATATGCACTAAACTTAGTTTTCTTATTTGGTTGGTCTGGAGGAAAATTTTTAACAGAAAAAAGAAATAAATGGACACTATATTAATCCACTTTTCTTGGCTTCAAATATAAAATTCATTCAGCTTTTTCTTATTATTCTATCTCAAGCCCTCGTCTATAATTCTTTCAGAACACAAGTGGAAACAAAAATATACAATTGGAAAAGCTTGTGGTACAAAAGAAGTGTTTAACGTTGCACATTACATCTACATAAATAATGTAATAAATATGATTCATTTGCAGGGTATTAGGCGATATCAGCTGACAAAATTTCTTACTTTCTGCTTTTTACTAAATTAATAATAAGCATTTAAATAAATACCAGACGAAATTGTCTATCAGTCATTTTTACAATTTGTATATCATTTTGTTAAATCTTGTTAATCTTCACTGGCTGGTAAAAGGATATTTTCAACAATATCATTGTTTTAATCAGTAAACCTTTTCATTGACTTAGAAATATTTCAATACCTGGAAACAGATTTATCACAAGACTAGATGTTACTATACAACTTAATTTGTCTCAAACTGTAATAAAAAGTATTGGAATTAATTTGAATTGATAAAATTTAAAGTTATAAACAGTTGTTGTAAATAATCTGAGTTAAAGTTACTGAAAAAGTAGTGGTGATATTGTAGAATTAACATATCATATCATTTTACTATAAAAGGGAAATAATATGTGACAAAGATGTGATTAAACCTTTAAAATCAACGATTTGTTTGCAAACTGACTTACACCATCAATTAATCTTAACTATTATTAAGAAAAGAGGAAGTTTCAGTTGAATAAACAACAAAATACTAGTTGCAACTAATCTAACCTTATTGAAAGAAATATTTATAAAGCAGGCAAAATCATAGTTCATGAAGCTTATTTAGATGGTTAAACTGAGTAGTATGTTCTCCATGAAATAACTAAAATTCTGGGACATACTGGAAAGAAACCTTTCATTCATGAGTCAGATTTAAAATAGCGGAAACATTTTTTCATTGGGCTAAAAATATATATGTATGCCTTAACAATAAAGGTTCTGAGTAACTGAAGTCGCAAACTCAACCTCTGGACATTAAATGTAAAGGATAGCTAAATATAACCTTAATATCTTGATGGTTGCTTAAAGTACATACTCGAGTCACATTAAAGGAGCTGTAAGAGAGATTGTTCTAGCCATGAACACTTTTACGTAACTTCGTGCTCAAAAACTTAACTGACAATATACAAAGCCAATTCTATCAATGCATTACGACAAGAAATGGGGAGAAAGGATACCAACAAAATTAAAGATTACTTTAATTATGTTTCTCCCCAAGAGTTCTTCATTCTTTTCCACAAACCACAGATTTTTGTAAAAAATTAATTGATATATTTTCACATCTTACAAAATATCAAAACCCTGTATTTTGTAATAATTAACTATTTTTTTTTAAAATCTTTCTTTAAACATATGTTCGTTTTTATACAAATATGTTAAAAATAAAGAGCTAGTAGCTTGCTTTGTGAAGGCCAGCGTATTTTAGTACTTATTTTTAATTCCTTTTGCTCTTAAAAGAATCAAAACAATTACAAATAAAATAGGAAAACAATTAAACATGCTATATATGCTTTTAATTTTTTTTTAGCGCAAGTTAAAAAATATCTATTTCTAAAACATCATTATAATAAGAATTGCTAAAGGTCTTCCATCGAACACCAAAGAGAAAGACAAATTTATTGTTATCTTTTTCTGCTATGTTAAGTCTTTTATTCAAGCATAAAGGTGCAATGTTTTGTTAAATTTACTTTTCTTTTTCAATTATCTTTTTGAAAACTTTGAGCTATATTACTTTAGGATTACAAATGCAATATAAAAATTTGTTTTCTTATCAAAGAACTTTCCCTATGGCAAATTTTAAAAGTGAACTTATAAAAGAAGAAATATTTCAAGAGCTTTATCGACCTTTAACATATCTAATTTAACTCTTTCCAAAGATTAACGTGTCTGTGATTCTTGAGTTACCATTTTAAATTAAATTTGAGAAAAGAAATATATTTGTATTTCTTATTTTGAAGACAGTTTTTATAATTAAAGAAATCAAAAATTTTATTCTCAAATATCTGAATTTTCATTTTATAAAGTGTTAAAGATATTAAATTGAAGCTTAAGAAACTAAGACAAAAAAAAAGAAAAAAAAAAAGAAAAAAAAAAGAGCTCGGTATACTGAATTATTTATATTTAAAAATATTTTACATTTTTTCATTAAATTCTAGATAACTTTTAAAATTAAGATGTCCTTTACGGAAAACTACTGAGCTATAAAACCATAATTTAGTCACGTAACATTCTTTATTCTTTTATAATGAGATTATAGGAGTATTTGCTTGAAAATTTAGTATTTGAATATTTATCCGATAGATATTATTGGCAAATTAAATATAGCTGTAGAAATTCAAATATCAAGTTCTTAGAACCAATCTAGAATAAATTAAATAAATAATAATTATTTTGTGCCTAAAAGAAATGGATTTACTATAAAACTTTTTCATCAGTATTTTATATCACTTTTAAGTATGACATCAGAAATAATAAATTTCTTGTTTTTTTTAAAAATAAAAAACAAGAAATTTATTATTTCTGCAATAAATACAAGCAATAAAATATTTTTCTGAATTCAAGTTTCTAAAAACTTTCGATAAAATAAATGTAATAGTTTAGAACTGCAATGGATTTAAGAAATATATATAGACGGTGCAAATAAAATCAAGTTGTTTAATGGCAAACATGGGAAAATCTTTAAACAAAGAAATATTGGATTACAAGCTTATCTTTTTTAAAAAAGGCTTATGTGAACAGATTGATTTTTTAAATAGCTTATAATCTTTTGCTATTAAATCTACGCTTAAAAACGTATCTTTCGTAATACACAGCATTAGTTTAGTTTACTGAAACTGAGTGGTAGGCAACACAAAATTCTTTTTACGTCTTACAATTTATTTATTTCGATCGAATGAATCTATTGTTTAGTGTCGCAAAAACATATATACTTAAAATATCAATAGGAAATGATTTAGTGTACACGTAACAAATTAATACATGATTTATTATTATGTTTTTGTTTACCAAATTTTCATTAAAAAAATCTTATATTTTACAAATTTTATGCAATAAGAACTCCAACTATTTTCTATATTATTGGGAAGTCGTATTCTATATACTGGCTTAAAACAATCAAGAAACAAGAAACTTTTATGGAGATTATAATTAAAACCAATTTTAATCAAGAAAAACATGTTCAGAACAATGTTGAGTTAAATGATTATACTTAATAGATTAATTATTAATCTTTGTTGCATTTTTGTTGCAACAGTGGGAAAGAGAAACTACATATTGAATTATAAATCATAATTTATGTTAAAATTTTTATTAAAATTGATTTATACTTTTTATTATATTAATCAAATTTTTTGATAAATAAATTCTTATTTGAGAAAATTATTAGATTTTTAACCACTGCAAAACCTTACGAGCATAAATTAATGAAAACATCTATCATCACCTACAATTCTTTTGCATTTACTTTTTACAAAGGAAAATATCTGGTTCTCTTTTCACACATACTAACAAATATCCCACTTATTTATATTTTGATTATGATTCAACATTGTTTACTTCTGTGAATGAATTAATGGATATACAAGTACAGAATAACAAGAATGTGATTAATTGAATAATTTGGTCACGTTTGCAGAATTTTTCTTTGCCCTAAACCAAAATACTAGACAACAAATGACAAATTGATAAAAGATATCGGCAAAAAGTGTTTAATTCAATACAGATAAGATTGCATCTTCGGTAATTTTTGTCACGTTTGCCTGTACAATCAAGAAAATACGAAATATCCCAAAGGGCCCTTCTGAACAGCTTCAAATTGCAAGATTTGAAACCGGCAATTAGAGTACCACAAATTGCTATGAAAGTGAAACTGCACATTTATCATGTTTTATAGTAGCAATATTTATTGCATAGCAAATAATTGAAATTTTAATCAAGGATCTTTTTATTATGCATTTCTAGTTTATGGTTTATAGATAGCTTTGGATATACAGTGAAATAGTAACTATGATTAATCCATGATAAAAACATTACTTTTAAAGCACAAAAACAAAATATTCATTAGATGAAAAGTATGAAAAATTTTAACATTTCATTCTGTATTTTCAAATATCTAAACTAAATTTGAAACAGAATAAGATTGAAATATTTACCATTTTTAAAGGAATATACGTAAAAGAAAGGTTATAATCATAATATTAAAATATGATATAATTTATTCTCTTTTAATAGAAAAATACAGCAAACAGAAGCGTTTCATGATTTTCATATCAAGCTAATTTCAGAAATATCTTAATAAATAATTCTATTCATGAAAAATTTAACAGTGGATTTTCGAAAATTATTACAACAAATCGTTAACTGTAAAGAGCTAAATATGTAAGGGTGACACATAAATAACATATGTACGTTAATACCACATATGATAAAGAAAGATTATATGAAATAAATTATAAATTTATAACTAGAATCTGTGTTTAAGACATTAATACAAACAGTGTAATACTAATCCATACATATCTCTAAATAGAATTCGAACTTAGAATGCCAGGATGGAAAAGGAATTTCTAATATCATTGAGAAATCATATTAGATACATAAAATTTAAAGACCGATTAACTTCTGTGTTAATAGCAAATGATTAAGTAATTCACTGAAGATTCAACCATCAACATCGCCGGCTCATGCTTTATTAGTTATAGTTTCCTAAGTAAAAAATACAGTTTTAATTGAGAAATTTCTTGAGAAAACGCCTGTATGGCATTTTTTTCCGTGTACCTGTGTCTTTTAATCCCAAGATGCTTTCCCGAGGTGAGAGGAGGAGGAGGAGACATATTCACTCCCAGAAAAGAGAGGGTCTTGATTACGCGGGGACGTGAGAGAGCAAATGCGAAAGAAAAAGATGCGGAAGAAAGAAAGTGACCCTTATGGAATTTCACTTTTCAGTAGAGAAGTATATTGGGACTTGTTAGTTCAGCATTAAAGTTCTTGAAATTAACTTCTCTTATCTCAAAAGCGAAAGGCATTCTTTTTTAAAATTAAAAGAAGTAGATAAAATAATTTATAAGTATATATTAAAGAAATTAATAAGACACGATTATTATGACTGACTAAAAATAACCATGAAACTTCCGTCTCAAAGCAAAGTTGAGATGTATTTATATATGCAAACTTTATTTTCATACTTTAGGTATAATATTAAAAAGTTTAAAAAGTTCTGCATAAATTATTAAACTTATATGCAAAAGACAAATTTGATTCAAAGCAATTAAATTGAATGTAATAAAAAAAATTGTTCACGAAAAATTTTTCCAAAAGAATTTCAAATTGGCGAGCACTTCGCAAAATTTAAAATTTACATCGACAAAATTCTACTCTGAGTTATCTTCAAGTTATTTAACTTGAAACTATGAACGTGAAGAACATAAATTCTACTATAATGCTCTGCCCCTGAAATTACTTCGTGTTTCCGTATAAAAATAAAAGCGATGTTCGCTGTGGTAAAGTTATATGGATGAGCGCACAGAGTTTCCGCGCTCCATTAGAAATAAATGCTCACCACGCATGGAAGATTCTCTTGTGACCCATGAATTTTATTAGCATTGCACGGTAACTTAGGGCTATGTATTTACACAATACGGAAAGATAAAAATATTGCATTTATACTATTCAATTAGGAGAGCAAGCATGATCTGGATTGCAACTAGATACTAAACAAGTAATTTATTTGTTGGATAGCAGGAATATTTTTTAACAAGTAAATTTTTACTTGTGAAAAAAAGTTAAAGATTGTTTGTGAACTTTAGTTAATGTTTTTGTTAACAGCAATGAAAAATGATGCTAATTATAAATAGTTAAATTTTAACAATAGTTGTTATAATTAAATACATCCTTATAGAAATTCCTAAATTACGTATATTTCTTCGAAAAAAATAATAACATTTAATTAATAATGCATTTCATTGTGTAAAGCTCAGAAGTTCTGAATTAAAAACCACTAATTAAGAATATATTAACAGTTCCTAAATTATGTTAGTAAAAATTTAAATACTTGAACTTGATCATGATAGTAAAAAAAGTATAATCGTGTTGTATGCAGGACTCAGTAGGAAAATCAAAACCAGAGAAAATTTAAGGAAGTTAAAAATTGTTTTCCAAGTACCTTATAAATACCATTAATCGAAAGCAATGTTAGTAAGCAATACAGACGAGAGCTTATTAAATACTGCTACTATGTTAGCGTTGTTGACGGGTGATAAAATTAAGGATCTGGAATTAATACAACACCGAAATCATTTTGTTGGGTATGTTTTGTAGCAGCTGTTACATAAAAATTTATATAACTATTTTCAAAATTTATAGACACTGACACAATGAAATTAAAAAGAAAAAAGACGTACTTTTTTAAAGACTATGAATAGTCGTTTATAGAGTGATTGTTACGTTTGACTGTATTTTGAATATTTTAATTTGTAATAAATTTCCATTTTTATAAAAATTTCATTTGGTTTTATGCTGCGATAGAATTTTTTTTTTATTATTTTAAATGAACTTACGCTTATTTTACAAGTTAAAGAAAATAATTGAATTTTTTTTTCTTTTCATAAATCAGAATTAATTTTCATATTATATTATAAAAAATAATAGACATACCAGAATAATTTAGATTAGGTTGTTGTATGCTTCTGGCTATTCGTTTTCTCCAATTGAAAACCACTGATTAGCACCAATCACTTTTTATTTATTTTTTTATTTTTTTACACAAATTTTGTGCTATCCGCATATAATGAGTTTACTGAAAGAAACTTATTTCATATCTCGAAGCTTAAGATGTTAATCCAAATATTTTGAGAAAAATTTTCAATTAACTAAGAAATATATTATTTTTAAAAACAAATCTTTGACAGTGAAAAATTATAATGTGCAACAATGGATATATATATGCACTTTATATATATAAAGTGCAATAATGGATATATAAATTACAACTTCCAATTTACAAATTGGAAGTTGGTTTCAGCTCCTATCTAATAAATTTCATTGTAGATAATGAGAGTATTTTTAGTTGATAGGAGATTAACACTTTTTTTAAAAACTATTATGGATTGATATGTCACTGTGGAGTCTTTTTATCGTATAAAGGCTATTTCAACACATTAATGCCTTGTACAGACGCCGAATCCACCAG
>JAPDSC010141057.1:95936-130167 GCA_026290005.1 Latrodectus geometricus
CCGAATCCACCAGCAGCTGAACTGTAATGGCCAATCAGCCTCAAGATCATTAAAAACTCTACATTAAAAAAATATAAAGACTGGTTTGCTCTATTTGGAAGAAAATAATAGGAAGGCGTGTTTTAATATTCAACATCAAAAATTATTTTTAAAATGTTTTTCCAAAAATGAATTTTTTTAAAAAATTTTTTTGCTTTTTTAAATTAATTTGATTATGTATATTATACAATTCTTATGCCGCCTACTCTGTCTAATGGTCAGCATTCCTGACTGCGGATAGGGAGATCTGGGTTCGAATCCCCGTCGGGGCATGTATGTACTTTCTCTGTTTCCTCTCTTTGTCCTTTCCTTGTATGAATGGGTTGTGATTGGTTGCCTACCCTATAAACGGGTTCCTATGGCATGTGTGTACTGAGGAAGTCGGACTCCACACCCAATTGCGGTTCAGTTGAAAGAGTGGAGCAGCGCATCCATACTGCCAGTCTGGCTGGCACTCGACAAAAAAAAAGAAAAAAAAAACAATTCTTATGTGAAGTATAAGAATAAGTGTTATTTTTGAAATAGCTTGCTGCGATGCTTTCGGCTGCCTATTTTCGTTAACGGAAGTTGCTAAACACAGCCAAAACTATACTTTAATTTTGAACCATATTCAATTGACGTGTTCGAAGCTTCAGATGATACCCACCTCTTTACGACATACCAGCAAAGGAGCAATAGATATTAAAGGCTGAACAATAGAACTTTTAGCGTGCACATAACTCCTCACCAGTATGGTCTTTGGATGTGTCAAGTACTGAACCCACAACTTTCTGAACACCAAGATAACGTTTTTACTCACCAAATTACCGCGTAATTCTTTTATTTTTAAAGAATTGTTTGAAATTAGGTGCGTCGTCTTATTTCAGAAGACACAAGGCGCTACTCATAATAATCTTTATAGCAATTTTAAGCCTAATTCGAGCTACGGCATTCAAACCCTAACTCTCCACTTCATAATACATCAACTAATGAACTGGGCTCTCTAAATAACACTTAAAGTACAAGGGTTCCTTCAATAGGATGGTTTTCGGTTGGGCCAGGTATCAAACTCCCAACAATTCCACCACGAAATCGACACCTTTCCACGTTAGGATACAGCAGCCCTATATTGGTAGTTGCATAATTAGCAATAATTCAAAAATAAAAGTAAACTACTAATTGAAATTATAGAAAAGTTATCAGAGTTAAGTCAAATTAACAGTAAATTACGATATACACAGATAATTAGTTTTTCAAATATTTTCAATTCATAGAAAAGTTTCACTTTTATCCCATGCATATAATTACAAAATGAATTTCTTTTCTTTCTCGGAAAGTAAATATTTCGCTAGCTAAAATTTTCAGAGTAGTAACTCTTATTAAATACAAGCTTCATAAGCAAAAATCAATTTTATTAAGAAATCTGTCTGCTCCTTTTAAACACATCTATTCAATACTTTAAACATCTTTCGTTGCCATTTATTGGGTAATCAAATTCACAAAAATAGCTTCCCAGATGTACTTCAAAGGAACTAACTTCCTTTGAAGTAGAATATATATAAATAGCTCATTTCATAATTTTCAATTACTATTTTATGCATCTTCAATATTTCAGTAACTATCAATAAAAATACTATTGTATTATATAACAGATCTTTTCCAATATAGCGCCACAGGCAAATATGTTTCTGAAAATATTTTACATTATATAAACTATATGTGTATTGAAAAAATGTAAATAGAGAATTCAATATTTTGAGACGATGTAAACCATTATTTATTTAATTAAATTCATCAATTTAATGAGTTTAATACATATGTCGAATGTTGAAATTAATCGTTAGATAACGCAAGACCTTTTCTCATTGAAAAAAAATTTTTTGTACAAAGAAATTATTGTTTATACGATTAAAAAATTATCACATTTTATAAGAAAAAATATGTGTATCACAACATATAGCAAAGAATCTCCATCAATAAACACAAATTTTAATTATTAATTAAAATGCCACTATTAAAACTATTTAAAATAAAGGCCAATACGTTTTGGGTTTGGATTGACAAAAATTTCATCTATCATAAAACACCCTTTCTCCTTCTTTGAAAGTACCAGATGCCAAATTTTGCATAAAAATAAATAAAATAGAATTTGTTAAAAATTTTACAATAATTAAATGTAAAATATTATTGTAATAACAAAATGGTGTTTTGCAAAAAAAGGTATACTGATATTATGCATCACATTAGGTGAGTGATGAATTAAAATATGGTGTTTTCTTAAGCATCGAACATTGATATCTTCAAGAAATAATTTTATTTCATGTAAATATCAACGATTCTATAGGTAATAATTATAAACTACGATTAATTTTGCTGCAGCGTTTGTTTTTTCTGAATAGTATAGCTCAAACTTCATGAATAATGACAAAAATGGAATCAAATATTTTATTAACCTTTTAAAATTTTTAGAACAGTTTAAAAAAGTAGTATCAAACAAATATTCAAGAAAATGGTAGAATAGAAATAAATAACATTCCTTCTTGAATGAACTCTTTATTGAAGAATAGGTCAATATAACTTAGATTTGAAATATGAATTTTCAAATTTTATACTACGAAGAAATGTTAACGCAGAACGCAGAAAGTTAAGACTAAATGTAATCTTTATTGACATATTAATCACATTAATTTTTGAAAATAAATCTGATAAAATATAATACATTTTATTTTCGTGTATTCTTCCATGTTGCTAATAGTCTCTAAATAATCTAAAGACTCTATTTAAATTTAGAAGAATACAATACATTTTTTTAAAAATTATAAAAATCAAGGAAAGCTATGAACTTTTTTTTTAAAACAAGGAAAAATATTTTTTGACAGCTTGTAAGAAATTAACATTTTGGAATAATTTCTTTACTATCATAAAATCTGGTAATAAATTCTATATAAAAACTTCACAAAAATTAATAAATGAGTCTTGATGAATAACCATCATTAATAATGCAAAAATAAATTAGTAAAACTCAAATTTACATTCATAATTAGTCTCGAAACATTATTGATGCTGAAACTTCTAACTTAAAAACAATTTTCGATGCGCATAAATTGAAGTGCATCTCATATCTAAAATAAAAGCCAATATTAAATTAAAACTTATTTTATTTAACTGAAGGCCATGAAAAACAAACATAATTCTTAAATAAACTCACTGATGCAAATCTGCTCTTTTTGTTTTCGAACAGAAAAGTTCTCCCACACATGAAAATATCTTAAGCGGAAAATGCACCAGATAAAAAATTTATGCGGAAGTAACTTTCACTGGAAACTCCATCTCTAGAGAGAATCATTTTCCGAAAGAAATTACACAAAAATGTTTTTTCTCTTCAAAGACGGAATCAGCCTAATCTATTTATGTTAAAGCAAATTTCGCGTATAACAATGCGCTCGCATTAATTAATAATAATTATCACACTGTCAGTGAAAATGTATCAGCATGCTAGCGTTTTTCATTTTTTTTTTTTTAATACAAAGGTTGAATTTACACTTTTCGCAATCAGAATTAAACAAGTGTTGCTCGGAGGAACAAATTAATTGAGTTACAGTTCGTATATTTAAATAAATTCAGACAGAATTTGAATATATTCTCTTTCCACAAATAATATATACAATGAAATAAAAAAAATAACATATAATTGAATTAAACGTAATATTAATATGTAAGACAATTGTAAATAAACATTTGCGAAGAGAAATACTCAAAAATGGAACTTAAATGTACAAGTTAAGGAGGGGGGAGGGGAAAATTGGTTGTTTTATTTAAATAATAAATTCAATATTTACTTGAAATACATTTCTTGAAGATTGAAACGTAAACAATTTCTAGTAATTTAATACAATACATTCTATCTTCATTTAATTGCAACATTATATTACGTGGTATCCTTATTGAAAATATACTAAATAGTCTACGATATAGTTCCAAAATTTACCTAATAAGCATCTGATTATGTAGTGCAGTAAGTGAGAAATCTTGTATCTCCCTTTCGTCCATTAAAGGAGCCTTGTTATTACTTCGCAGCACTTCTAACGACCATTTCCTAATCCATTCCCATTGATAGCTAGAGCAGGAAATGGTATAATCGATGTATCTGATTTTCCTAAAATTACCATGCATAGAATGGCTTGAAAAAACGGTTCCTATCTACTTTATCTAAGATGAACTTAACTGGAAATTTCTTTCGGGCAATCCATTTTTTATGTGCAAATCAATCAATTTTAAATAAATAATTTATATAAATAACTTAAACGTACTTAACACAATAAAATGATTTTCCCTACTTGAAAAATGACAACATTCAATTCACTTTTAGATTTAATTTAATAAAAGTTGAAACCATTCTTTCTATGTATTAAGAATTTAAAAAGTTGTTAATGAAAATATGTGCCAAAAACAAATGGAAGGAAGACAAAAAAAAATTTATTAATTGTTTAGAAAATTAAAGAAGGTGAAATGTGAAATGACATGTACTTAACAATTCAAAACGATTTAGGAATTTTAAAAACTCAACAATACTTAAGATTTTACTTCTACATCACTATGATGAACACATTGTTTTTTGAGAACAATTTTAAGAACCATTCACGCAGATAATTCATCCGAATATTTTGCGTGCGATAACACGAATCGTAGAGGAAAAATAAGATTTCTTAATCATCTTGGTCATTTATTCTCTAGATTTGAATATTTATGAAACTAAGGCAGAACAGAGGGTGCAAAGAGGCTGTTTAATTTTAAAATATATTGTCTAATAAATTTATCTAAAATAAAAAGAAAAATTTAAACTATTTTCCAACATTATATTAAACACACAAGCTGGCTCTAGTTTAGCTTCAATTTAAAGCAAGTGTTGTCCATATTAGACAACTTTAGTCACTTGTATAGATTCAATTTATATAGCACTATCAGGGTCATTTCCAACGTTCATTTCAAAAGAGGGGGTGCTTATCGCTTGTCAAAATACATCAGCTTTAGTCTTGAAAAACAGTTACATTCTTGACCAAGTAATAAAATGTAACATCGAAAACGAAGTGTTAACTTCTTTTTAAAACATTTACCATTTGAAACAATTCTAGTTTAAATTTTTTGAAAGACCGATACAAATAACTGATCTAGAAGTAATAGATAGTAGATAGTAAGGTATAAAAATAACAAAATATTAATGTATCTTATATTAGGTAGAATTGCTTTATTTATTAAATGTTTTATGTCTTTCGATGTTTTATGTCCTGTGAGATGAAAATAAATACAAATTGACGAAGATTAGAATGAATGAAGCAATTAATCATACAAACATTTAGTTGACAATACCTGATTAAAATAAGATATTCACTTATACATTTAAATCTATTCAAGTAAACTTATTCAAGTTGAACAAACAGTAAAAATGAAATACATAAAGGAATCAAATTATTTACTGACACATGAAATAATAATTTTAACTATATGCCATGTACAAAATAGAATAAACTAAGCTCATCCGTTTTTGGAGAATTTTGATCCGTGAAATTCAAATTCACATTTAATTTGTTAAAAAGCAATGGTAGTTGTAGTATTATAATTTAAAATTGATAAAAAGACTTAGTGATCCATTCATTGAAAAACACTACAGCATATCAATATTGATTCAAAGCGTTGCAGCTCCAAATTCCTAACACAAAGCAATACTTGAAATTATAGGCGTAAATCAGAATATTTGGGAATAGGGAACTTACGAGCATTTCATGGTGGACGTGTTTAAATCATACGAGTGCATTCGTGCAGTGGATTCGAAAACAATAATATTCAATTCAGCTGCGATCAACTTGGTACCCGGGGCGTTTTCTGTTGTATTTAAGTCTCATACGCTTTATACGGAAATTGTGAATACAATATAAATGCCACTTTATATTGTATGTATTATTTAACATATTTAAAAAATTATTTATTAAATGTGTTTAAAATTTTAAGTAGAAGTTTAATATTCGCAAAAGGTTTTTTTTAATAACTTGTATTTATTGAAAATAAATATATTAAAGGTTATAGCATTAAAACTGTTAACAGTAGCACTATATATAGTATTGCAATACAATTCTTCAATAATATATATGTTATACAGGCCAATATAAATTTTTTAAAATGTATTTCAAACTATTTTCTAAGAATAAATAATATGATAATTGAAAAAAATTGCGCTTTTAAGTACAATTAATCTTTAAATTGATTTGAAAACTAACTTTAAAATCAAGTAATAAAAATACAATAACTTGTATATATCTTATTGCCTATTAAATATATATATATATATATATATATATATATATATATATATATTCGGTGACAATTTCCATTGTTTTTGAGCTCTCTGAGTATAATTTCAGTTTGGCGAGTGTGAGGAATTATGATTACTCATACAAAACGTAATAAAAAGATACAGGAAAAAGATATTTTTGGATACAAACAAGTTAAAAATTAATATTTATTTTTTTGAACATATTCATAAATTTATGCAAAGAAAAAATGTAGCTTTTAATACGTTTTTCAATTGAAAAAAAATCTTAAGCGATTTTTTAAATATATTTCTTATTAACTACACCTATTTTCTGGTTGATTTTAAATTTTACTTATTAAAAGTAAAATTTCATGTATTTCAGAATTAAAGTAAAAATCTTCACAACTGCAAAATACCTTTCTAAAAAGAAAATAGCAATTTAAAAGCAAGATGACAAAATGTTCTTAAATAATGTAATTCACTTTGTATTCAGCAGATCAGCATGTAGCTACAATTTGCATTTATTTTGCGAAAGGTATAATTTAACCATTCACAATTTCTTTATCAACGCCTTCCTAAGCAGTAATGAAGAGGAAACTCGAATCATAACCACATAAGGATTGTCTTTTAGTCTTTTTTCGGGCAACAACTAAGTGTTTTCCACAAAGTTGCACATGCAAGATAACATATCAGCAGGAGCGGTCACCCTCAAGCCCTAACCTGGAGATGAAAGCTCCGATGACTAATAGGGAACATCCCCCTACCTTTTGATACAAACACTCTGATTCATTTGTAGTGTGAGTCATAGGGGAGTAGGACAACCTCCCCGATGGCGCACAAATACCTTCAATTTTTTAGAACGATAGCAGAAGTTACGTACACAAAGAGGGAGCGAGTGGAAAAGTAGTGAAAAGATAAAAGCCTTGTTCGCTGATGGGGAGGAGGTATCGTACTAAAATGTGAAATATTTATTCGAACTTTTTGCAGCTGGCTGAAAGTGGGCGAGCAACAGACGAAGGAAGCTCATATTAATCTCAAAGGAAAAAGGAGAGCCCTTCATTCAACATGCAAAGAAAACAAGTTTGCGCATTAAATTTCCGTGAAAGAAAGATTAAAAAATATTCACTGCTTTAATAAAATTTAAAAAAAAAAAGGATTATACTAGCATTCAAGTTAAAATTACGGTTTAATGTGGTATAACAAGATGAAGCGCACGTATACAGGCATTTGTCAACTTCTTCATTTATGTATAAGTTTTTTTTTTCTCTATAGCTTATAACTTTTAGAAACGATCGTATAACAGCTTGCTTCTTCAATGAATGATTCACTCATTATAATACAAATTTTTACGATCATTTTTTATAATGATTATTTATTAACGTAAATATACGCACAATTGTTTAGCAAATCTTTCATATTATTAAAATCGAAGGAAATCAAATTAAAGAAAATATAGTTTCGAAAAAAATATTGAGAATACTCTAAAAGACTTAAGTTATATGAAAATCTGATTTTTATAACAGATTCCACGGAGTTACAAAAGAATTAACATATTAAAAACTAATATGAAAATATAGTTCAACTTAATCAATTTGATAAACATAGGATTATTGTTTAAAATATTGTGGTAACAAATTTGCCTAATACACCAATACTTGATTAAATTTTACACTTTTTATTATTTTCTCTTCTTTTAATATCCATAATATTTTTATTTTTTGAACGAATATAAGTATTCCTATACAGTACAACATTTAAAATGAGAAGTTTCATTTTTTTTAAAAACTGGTCTTAATAACTTTTGAAAAATGTATCAAACAATGCGTTTGGTACTTTGAAACTGCATTTATTTGATTGTAAAAAATGATTGAAAATATTTTGTATTTTTAGAATTTTCTATATAATTTAAACATGACTCAATGAATTTACTGCCTTATACATAAAAAGCATTAATTTCTCATTGAAAATTATTTTAAGTTTTTATTTACTTTTTTTCCTCATCATAGAAAACATTATCATTTAATAATGTTCTAAATTGCACAAATTTTTGCTGTGAAAAAGTTTCAAAGAACACTCTACCCGTTTAACGTAGGGAAATTTTACATTTTTAGATTTATTCTTGGTTTCCGTAATAATTTTTATCAAAAGAAATAAATAAAAGAATACAGGAGCTTGCATCAATTAAGTTACTGAAAAGAACCACAAGTAAAAAAAAACTAACAGAAATTAAAATATTCCCGATTCTTTTTAGAGATTCATTGGAAGTTTCTAAGATAATGAGTTTAAAGAGCTATATATCTTTAAAGAAATTTTCCATATGGAGCCAATTAATTTAGGCAAATAAAACAAGTTTTTTTTTTCATCTTTTTCCATCAACTTAATGGCATTAAAGTTTTTCCACCTAGTTCCCCTTTTCTCCTTGCTATCAAACATGAAGCTTAGATTTAAAAAAATATATTAAACGAGGTTGAATGGAGTGGGAAAAAAAAACCCACGTGATTTTTAATCGGATATACTTTTTAAACAAATTGCCTTTCATAGCACAAGATAAGAAAATTCAAATCGGTGGAAGGAATACAAACGAGATTAATGAGGGATGGAACATACTATCTAGTAATCCAATCTTATCTGATATCCAATATCTGTTTGTCTTGTATGGAAACACAAAAGGATAGTGGCTGATTCTATCCCAACTTTACAACCTGATTAAAAGCGTAGGATCTGAAAACCGGTTCAGAAGAATAATGTCCTAGGAAAAATTATTAATGTGATTCTACAATTAGATTCAACTTATTAAAAATTGTGATATTACTTTGTTTCAAAGTTAAAGAGCCCTCTCTTTTAAATGATTGCATAATTGTGGATTACATCATTTTCTATTCCACCAATACAGTTCCTCACAAATTTAATATTATTAACTAATCTATCTAGTAAACATGAAAATAAAATTGTGCAAACAGATATTTAAAGCAATTATTCTAAAAATTTATGCTTGAAATTTTATATACATAATATCATAAGACTAATAATAATATAAATAAAATTCTATATAGATTTGTTATATATTTTTTTTCTCCTAGATTCATTGATCTACATCATAACGTCTTATTGCATATTCACAATGTCAAATAAGTTTAAAGTATACGTATTTGAAATTTACGATGGTTTACGCATTTTTCCGGAAAATTTAAACTATAATAAAATTTATTAAAAGAAATAAAATTCTCAAAGTTACTTTTATTCAAAGAATTAAAATCTCAATATTTTTACCAGAAGATGGAAATAGAAAAGTTCAATATTTCTATAACTTTAATCATTATTTTTATAAATTCAGGAAGATAATTTTATTTTATTCTATTTGATATTTTAAAGTCAATAGGATAATAATGTTACGTAACTACTTCGCAAGATCGAAAACTTATGCATCGTTTTCGAACTTAGGGAAACGTATAAAATAAGGAAAACACTTATATAATAGTTTTCGATGTGATTAACAAATTCACAAACATTTTTTAGAACACTGAGAAGCCTCTGAATCAGCACCGTGAAATTTTTTTAGCTTCGTAAGAAGCGCAATAATTTCTTGAAAATCGTAAATGCAAAAACATTCATGAGAAATGGAAAGAAATAAGAAAAGAGTAGTCAGGTGGGAAAATTCTCTGTACAATAGAACTACTTTAATAGTTCATAAAATCCTTAATTAAAAAAAGTTTTTTGACTTCCAAAATGTTAAACATTGGTAGACGAATCCAACATTAAAAAATTTAGGCATGATAAAAGGTTATTAGTATGTTTTGATGAAAAACACATGAAGCAAAATTTTAGCAATCTGCCCAAAACTCATAAAGGAAAAAAAGTGATAAGAGATCCGAAGCTAACAGTTTGATACTTATCGAAAGTACTATAGATTAAAAAAAATGAAAATTATTAATTTTTACAAATATTTTAAAAATTTATTTCCAAACATTTTTTTTATTATAAGTGAATTACTTAATGTATATTAATCATAAGTAAATGTAGCTTATGTAATTTCTACAAGAACACAAAACTATTTTTCCATGGGAAATAAATCTGATTGCTCAACAATATCTTTTACAGACTTTTTACTTGATAAAATTTTTTCATGCATATAACCTTAACAGGAATGCCGTAATTGTACTATAACTGTAGGACATTATATAAAAGTTACGAAATTGTGTCTTTGAAGGATTTAAAATTTTCGGTTTTTGTTAAAGTTAGAAACGATAATTAATGAAATTAAGAAAGATATTGTTATGTTTTATGTATTTCCATCATGTATAAGAGCAGCAAAAAAAGCACTTACAGGCTTTAACAGTATAAAAATTAATGCGTAATTTGTCATTAAAATATTGTATGATGATATTATTAGAATTATTCTCTGAAGATTCCATTAAAAGATTTTAGCATATTCAAATAAAAAAATGCAGGAATTTAAAAAGGAATCAATTTATGAGGAAAAATATATAATTTTTAGAATTAAAGATTAACCATACTACGGAAGTTTAAAATGCAAACTAAGCTTATATTGAAGTGATAGAATAAATTTGATTTATTCCAATTTTATGTTATCATCTACTTTATATTACAATAATTAAATGAAAATTCCTAGTTTTGTTCGTAAATTTTTGCATTATTTATCAAATTAAAAGTGTTTATCATCAATCAGATAACTAACGCAGTTTTGCGCAAAACAATCAAGTCGTAAATGCAACACAGCAGTACTTCACCTTGAAAGAAATTCTTTTTATTTTCTTAATAGTTTTTTTTTTCTTTCTATACACAAAAGCACATATAAGTGGCTTTTTAATGATGTAATGTAATGTAAACGGTGTAATGATAACATTCATTACAGTATCAAAGATTTTTGTTAACAAGAAGAATAAAGAGAGAATTGACGGCAAAAATTAAGTTGAATATCCCTGGGATTGAGAGACAAACGGTAAAAAAATAGCAGTCTAGTATTCCGTGATTACGAATCAAACACGTTGAAGGCCGTTTCAACTTACCTGTTTCCTTTTTCACACAGCACCTGAAAATTACAGCCCAGACGCATAAAATTTTTCTTTGAAGGAAACAAGTTACTTTCGCTTTTTTTATTTTCTTTCTTAGAACTCCAACAATGGACTTCAACAGCAGCTTGCCATAAGAGAAATAAATTTTTAAGTTTGGTGATTCAATTGAATTTTTTATTCACGAATTATTTAAATTAGATAATTTATTAATATTTTATGCTATATAGTATCGCAAAATATAGTTATAGATAATGAGATGTAACTACATTGTATACTTATGTAGGTCATATTGGAGCTCTACTATAGAAAATACTGTAAAGTATTATAAAAATATATTTAGTATGTACTTTTTAACTGATTATACATAATGAATTCTAGTGATATTTACTAAATTTATATTAATGAGAACAATTAAAAATATATTTAGACCAATATTTAAGTATTAATACTAATAGTAAAAAATACATTGCTATATTAAAAAAAATAGGAATAATGGACAGAAACACTTTTAAAAATATTTTTAATATCTATTTGAATGAAAGGAAAATTTTTTTAATTTGGCCAAATATCCAATGCTTTTCGAATGGTGAATTTAATATCAAACATATAGCAATTAACCTTTCTATCTTAAAAATCACAGTAAGGCAGGTGGAGAAGAAAGCATGGTTTATAATATCAAGTCTAACATAATTTGTACGTAAATAGTGGAGCGATGTGAAAATTAGTATAAAATGCTTCTCATTTAATGATGTAGTTACAGAGAATAAATTTAGGGACCAGTAAAATATATTTATCATGTTGTGCATTAAGTTTAAGAGGCATATCATTAGTGATAGGTATGTGAATGTCTAAAATATTTTTCAATGGAATAATGTTTTCAGTAAAATGTCCCTGTTAAAATAAAAAACTCCATCGAAAATTTATGAAAATAGAAGAAAGAACTAATCTTTATTTTGAAATTATAAAATTTTTATTACATCAGAATTCGTTGCAGTCAAATGAAAATCAGTTACAATAACTAATTTGCATTTAAATGGTGATTTTTACTCATAAAAAACTGTTTTTTTTTGTTTTTTTTGTCATAAAATTATTTAAAACAAAAGTTCAGTGTGTGTACCATAGTAAATTGTGGATAAATTTGAATTCAAGCAAAGCAATTATCACTCCATTGTGATAATGAAAAAGTGTGTCATAAAAAAGTAGTATTTCCGATGTACTGAAAAACAATTCACATAGATTCTTAAATCAATTAATGATTCACAAATAACGCGATACGTAAAAATAAGCTAATTACGGCTTACAGCAGAAAATGCACATGAAAGTGACTCTTCTCTTAGTGACTGCCAATCTTCTATTTTGTCAGTCAGAGAAGAGCGGAATCAATACCCTTACCTTCTCACAGTTTCACCTATCGATCACTTTCACCTGAATGCTCCAAGATAGTATTTATAAGAAATGAAATAAGGAAAGTAGAAGCGTGTAGAAGAAAGAACATATGGAGGCCATAGAATGGTAAAATTAGTTCTCAGAAAGAGGATACTACGGTTACTTTACCTTACCACGAGGCGGTTACGGTTGTTTGAAGAAAATAACAAAAGGCAACGTGAGGCATGGCAAGTACGTGGGAAGGGTTCCCAACTCTCAGATTGCTCAGTTCCGGTTACGTGCTTCATCCGTAACTCAGGCGTTGCCCAGGAATTTTGATGATGGGGATAGGAAAAGCATTGTGTAATTCCCGTTATATACATTCCCTCCTTTCTCCTACTCAAGCAGCTTTAGATTTTTTTTACTCTTTCTTAAATTAGGCTTGGTGAATAAGAGTGATTACTCTATCTAAAAAAGTAAAATAAAAGTTGCTGGCTATTGTTTTCAGAGAATCACTTTATACGCAACTTCAGAAGTACGAATGAATTAATTTTGCTCATAAGTAAAAATAAAGGTCGATTAAATGAATTTGTAATTCTATTAATATAAGTATAGTCATCAAAAAGGATTGCTCTGAGCAATTTCCTATCATTTTAAATTTTTTTTTGTGGAAAAGTGTGCTAAAATCAAAGTTAGTTACTCTGTTCTGGGTCACTCGGGCTGGTACCGAACCTGTGACCACTCGAACTGAAGAGCAATGTGCTACCACTACACTGTTTGTTAATCCATTATCTGTTACTATATCTGTTTTTTAGGTAGATCAATCTTACAATGATGTGAGTTAGAAAATTGTACCACAAAGTTATAGCGTCAAGTAAAATCTACTTAAATTTTATTTATTTTCTCAACGCTATACAGTTCAATCTATATCTTTGCGTACATAGACATCATTTTAGTTTATAAGTTTACATATTTATATTTCCTATAATATGATTCCACGTAATGTATAACCTAACTGGTAAGTGTTGCTAACAAGTGTTTGAATAACAATTGCGAATTGATTCTTAAAAGACCTTTTATTCAGACGGATCTAATTCACGTATCGCAAAGAAAGAAACCGGGAAAATTTTTAAGACTACGCCCGTGTAGAAGTGCATGAAAAATAGTAGAAACACAGCATTCATAACAGAATCGTAGTTGCAGAAATTGAACCCGGAATTTTCTCTCCAAAATAGCGATCCTACAGCAAGGTTGTACTGATAGTAATCATTATTAATTAATAATAATAATAATTTTAAAATTTATCACTAATTAATGTGCCGCGTAATTCATTTCCAACAAAATCAGAGGTGTTTAGATATATATATATATATATATAATAATAATAATAAATTGAAATTAATCAAGGAAGTTGTTAATTTAGAGGCAAAAATTCCGATAAAAAATATTTTCTTTTAAAATCCATATTTTAAAACGTTAATTTAATTTTAGTAAGAAGTATTTTTAAGGACAAAAATTAATCATTGAAAATCTTTCCTCTCGGAGAAAGCAGTAATAATTTTCTCTAATTAAATAAAATCTTATAAAATATTAATAAGCTTTTCACTATAATTTACTTATTCTAAATAGTTTTTCCAAATTAAATTCCTTACATGCGGAAAGAAAAAAAGGGAATATTTAATAAGCAAATGTAATTTCTGCCATTTGATAAAAAAAAAAAAATAAAAATAAAAAAATAAAAAAAAAATTCCCAAACAGCAAAAAAATATAAACTTGGAAAATGTCAAGACTCAGCATCTGAGCAATTCAATGAGCAGAAAATGATTAGATTTTCCCTCCAACTCACTTAAAGCAAAATCAAACAAAAGTGATGTCAAATGAAAACTCTTTTACACTATCAATTATGTTTGAGGGAATATTCCGACGTGTGTGTGAAAGAGAAACTTCAAGGAATGTGAACGAATCAAGTAAATAGTATGTCATTTAAATATGGAGAATTTCACATATTATTCATTAAATTAAATAGGAATGTTCTTATTACTTCAAACAATAATGAAATAATTCTCCAGGAATAACTAAGGCGGAAATTTATTGAGGTGAATATTAAAAATCAACATTTTCATGGTTGCTGATTCACTTTTTTATTTTTTTTTCTAGTTTTAAAACCATTCTCTCCTCTCCGTAAGCATTTTCCTTAATAGAAATGAAGAATAAATAAGTAGAATATAAAAGACCGCTTTGCAAATTGTTCTCTTATTCCTTCAAATAAGAGCATGAAATGATGGAATAAAGGTGGAAAATATCTATACGCTTTTAGTAAGAAAATGTTTTTGAAGGAAAGTGAATGAGTTCATTTTTTTTCCCGACAAAAAGTGTACAGCTTTACATACAAAAAAATATTCCACTTTCATTTATTTAAAATTAAATTTTCTTATGTGAACACTAATTTATTCTAAGTTTCTAGTTTACGTTTACTTTAAATTTCTATCAATAAAATCGACTCTTTCGTAATCTCATATAGTTGTGGTAAAGGAATAGAATAAAAGAATAAATTTGTGTGTAAAATAATAAAATGTATAAATTGTACATGTGTCCCTACAAATATTATGTAAAAAAAACTATTTTTTTGATATAATATTTGTGTTTGGGCACGTGTAATAATTTATATATTTTATTAAATACATTATATTAACATTTATTAATATTTATTAAAAATGAAAGTGAAACATTTTTTTTTATGTAAAACTGTACGCTTTTGTATTAGAGAAAGTTAAGCTGCAGTTTAGAAAATACTTCATAGTTTTCTTAGTTTTATTTTTAACAAAACAGATTATGTTTCAAAATGTACATTATGCTTTATTATTTTGAAGTTCAAAACTCTAAATAAGATTTACGTTCTTATTTTATAATACGAATATCAAAGTCAGGCAGATTTTTTCTTACGATATCATTATATGAAATGATATCATTTTTAACTTAATCTTTTATGTATTATTTTTTAACGACATATAAAATAAAAAAACATACAAGAAGAAAATAGGTAATTATAAAACGAAGGTGCCATTATTACTATCTATGTATAAGATGCCGAGCGGGTTAGTAAATATACATGAGTTATTTAACCATAACATACATAGTAATTAATAGTTATTAGTTTACACAATTTATCTGCTCAAATGATTATGAATTTTGTTGCATTATATATATATATATATATATATATATATATATATATATATATATATATTGAGTGTGCAACTTAAAACGCGTTAAATTTGTCACCATAGGCATAATAACAGTTAAAGTAGATTCAGCGCAATTGTTTTGATTACTTAGATGAAATCATGATTAGAATAATTTTAACTAATGGAAAATTTTAATAAATTGCTTTAAAAAATGTAGAGTTACATGCGCTCACTCATGTACTATAATAATTTTTTTTTTTTTTTTTTTTTTTTTTTTAAAGAAAAAACAAGTAGTAGAAACAAAAATGTTGAGTTCTTTTTTATTTACGCGCGAGATAATGTGCAATAAACAATCCCACTTTAAAAGGAAACATTTATTAAAGAGAAAAATTTTTCGCTGATAACGAATACTATATCTGTTAAAATAAATTAATTGCACAAAAATACTGCCATCATTAACGCTCGTGCTTTACAAAAAGTTAATAGATCCTACGAAAAATAGCGGAAGGTAGATTTGAGCGATAATGTTTCCTTGTCACGACATATCCCTAAAAAATAAAGAAATAAGGGACGTGGCTACGCCTAGTTGCTGGCAAGATTTTTTGTACATAAAAAAAGAGAACTAGTTATAAATCTCAATGAAAGCTTAAAGATAAATTTACCCAAACATTTCTAAAGTTGCTGGTACATGGTTATCTGTTAAAAATAATTTAAAATGTATTAGTGGAACTTATATGTCAAAATTGTTCTTTATTTTTAACAATTTATCGAAGAAGGATTTTCATTTAAGAAAGAAATTTCATTCGTTCTCAAACAAATTTCTTTAATAATAATCGTTCGGAATATATACTAATATTTTTAGGCCCTTACTAAATGTTTACAAATTTGAATCACCCACTGTGCTTTATACTAAAAAGTACATTCTTTCTGAATAAACTAATCAAAATAATTCTAAGAAATTTATATTCTTTGTGCGTTATTTCATTGTATGTCACGTTGTTCTCATGTGGGTTATTGAATGTAATCGAAAATCAATACCAGTATAGTAGTAATAATCTCTGAAATCAAATGAAACATCGTAAATCGACGTCGATTCACATTTTTTGGCATCTTATCGATCTCTTCCATCACTGGAATCAAGTATTCATGAATAAACGACGCATTCAATTGAAACAAATGAGTTAATTTACGGGAGTACAGGTGTTACAACAAACGCCTGCCGCATTAATTCAGGCGGCTTAGAAACATTTGGGTAGAGGAACTGTCGCGTGTTATTTGTAAACGTTTATTGCCCCATACTTCTCATCAAGGTTAATTTGATTTCAGCGTATTTCGAATTTCACTCTAAAAATACTCCAAAAAGCCTTTACTAGAATACTATCTAAAATGTATTTGCTCTACAGACAATCTGTAGAGAGAGAGTTTACGGATTTCAAAATATAAATTATAAATACAAAAGAGGAAAAATCAAACTATCCGTTTGGAAAAAGTAAACAGCAGATGTTAAGTAAAAGTTATTTACAGTAAAATATATTCTTCAATGATTTTGAATCCACTTCATGAAACACTTTATCATTTATGTGAGATAATCAGAATTTTTTCCGAGCAAAATTAAACCTAAGTATTAGTTAAAATATAAATCAATAAGACTGATTATGTTTATGCTTGCTCTAAAATAATGTTGCTTGCTGAACTGAAATTATGCAATTCCTTATTCATATTACTTAAACCGAAAAATTTGTCCCATTAATTTATTGTATTTTCTTAACTTAGAAAATTAAAATCTTAAAGAAGTATGTGAATATTTTAAATACAAACAAAAAAATAAATAGAATACAAGGGATTTTTTTAACCCTAAATACAATAAATTCTTCAAACAACAATTATTTGGACTTGACACTTAACTACCTAAACTTTCTTTTCTTAAAACATTGTTTGGCAAACTGAATAATTTTAAAGACAGGGAATTGTACTCTCCATTATCAAAAGGGTCAGCAGACGTATCACAGACAATGATCATGATAATATTGACAGCATCAAATATCAAACAAAATAAATGAGAAATAAAATATTGTTTATACGTCTTCACGTGAAATTCAAATACGGAAAATCAATGAAAATAATTTTTGTATATTTTTTAGGATATACTGTGTATTAAAATAATATACTTGAAATAAATTCAATAGAATGAACTAAAATTCTTTGTGAACGAATAAACGAGCTATATTAGAAAAGGGACTACTGAGTAATAATGGTCAGAATGTGTGTGTGTGTGTCAGAATACATAAAAATATTCAATTTACTCAATAGTCTTCTTTTACTTAACAATCTTTTCATCAAATTTTGATTTTGCATTAATTTTCTTTGAAAAATTTGTGAATGAAATAGCTTCTGTAATTACATCTTTTTCCTATGAAAATATTGTTTTCAATTAAAAAATAATAAAAAAACGTCGATATGCATGTAAAATTGAACATGATTTTAAGTTTAGAAATACATATTTTTCGTTATGAAACTAAAAAATAGCAAATCATATAAATCATTACTTAAACAGAGGAACTTTTCAGTAGCAAAAAAAAAAAAAAAAAAAGTTACTCCTTTGAAATGATTGTTAAAGAAAAATTATTCTAACAATTTTTTAAGAGTTAAAAGAATTTTATTGAATTCACATGAATACGCATAGAGAAAAATTGTTTCTTTATAAAGCACCTTCAAATATCAATAAAATTTTAATGTTCAACAATGTTTAAAACTTTTTGCAAGACACAACAATTTTTATTAGTTGCTGAATAGAAAAAATAGAATTCTGTATGGCAGAAACTAGGTCAATTAGACTTAAATTTACAAGATATGTTTTGCATTGACGTGAATGACAAGACAATAGCTGATTTTAATATTTTGAGGCTGATATATAGCGATTAGTAATGCAAACTAGAAATTTAGCGTTTGTTAATTGTTTTTTACTTTATCGTATTCTCAAGAACGTTAAGTATACTTAGCAATGACGGCAACAACGTAAAATGCTTTTATAATTTTAAATAATTTAGAAATATAATTTAAACACTAAATTTTTTATTTGTCTCAAGTTGGTTCAATCACGAGAAAACATTTAAGGCACGAAAATACACTATTTGACTTCGGAAATGAGCATAAACGCGTCATCAAAACGATTTAAACCTTGCGGAAAATACTTATTCTTCTACTCGCAGATTTCGATAACTAATGCAAAAATCTTAAGTAGCTAAGTATATGTATAAAAGTAGATTATAACAACCCTATCTATTTGCTTGAATAAGAAGCTCCTCCCTTTAAAGATAATTAAAGAGCATAGACAGGTAATTACGACGGGTGAATTAAAAGAGGCCAATCAGTGGTTAGATAATCTGTACTTTTCAGTCAAAGTACTATCCCGCCTTTTCATGCTTAATTACTTCATTCTATTTTTTCCTCCCAAGATACTTATTTCGAAATAAATGGGAAGCTTCAAATAAAATTGAAACTTTTCCAACTTTATATGAAATTTTCAGTTCTTCGGATTCTTTTACGTAATAAAAAAGGTATTATTTAATTTTGTTGAGAGCTTGCATGCGAAAGTATACGATATTCGTTGAGTTTCAGACAATTTAGATAATTTTTTGTGGTAAACGAATAAAATAATGACTAAGTATTTTTTTATTATATTAACAAATTAATTTTTAAAAATGCGTATACTAATTCCTACTGGAATTCAGTTGATCGATTGAGCTTATTCATACATATCAGCACTGTTATAAGCCAATGGATCACGATATCAATCTACGATTCTGACAAGAGGCATCTTATAGATATAACATGCGCAAGTTTATTTGATGTCCATCTTTTAATATGACGAGGTGCTGAAATTTGGGGCGTTGAAATGTAGCTCAGAGCGCTCTCATTATTATGACTACGTTAAAATTTATGAGGCACCATTTTTACATCCATGTTAGATGGTTCAATGTAAACATTTCCTTTTTCCATGTGGGGACTCTGGATTCACATCCGTTGAAAAAAGCACGAGTCGATCGATAGTACTCTTACAATAGCGTCAAAAACTTGCTCCAAGGTGTTTCCACAGGATTTCTCACTAGATTGTTAGCTGTTCAGTCGCTGTACTGCCCAAGCTCGCACAAATGTATTAGTTAATTTTTAATATCACGATAGGATTAAATCCCAAACTGTGTGTTCATGTTATGCAAATGTAAATTGAAAGAATTCCTTCAGAAAAGAAAGCGGGTTATTACACGACTTAAATGAAATATTATGTATGGTTAGAATAATTATTCAATTGGACTTACCCAAAAAAATATTTTTCATTCATCTATAAAAAATTATTGAAAGTTGTATTCTTTAGCATACTTTTAATAAAATAATTTTCAAGAAATTATATGAAATTAAAATTCATTCATATGATGCACATTTTAGTTTATTTCAGTATTTAATTTTACTCATTCATTACAAAAAAGAATGTTTTTACGTTTTTACCAATTTAAGGTTATTCTCAAGAATTTTGTTTGAAAGATATACACATTTCTTATATATATATATATATATATATATATATATATACACATATAAATGTAAGATGTAATTAGAAGATCAAGATATAAAGCAAAAAAACTATACAATTTAATATGAATAAGAAAATTAAGAAAAATATGTAATATAATATAAATATAAATAAGGAAAAGGCCTAGGTCTTTAACAGGAGGGAGATGGTCAACAATGCAAATAAGATAACCTTTTCTGACTAACGCGAAAGACAAAGGTCTAAAAATATACGTGCTATTCCCCCGAAGAGTGTCTCTATAAGAAGAAAATACAACTATATCAAAATTGAAATAAATGGAATCAAAGTAATTCATTGAAAAATTAAGCAAAGCAATACAATGAGAAAAATATATCAAATACAGAAGAATATATATTAAATACAGAAGAATATGGTTGCCCAAAGTAATAAGAAAATTTTTTTACAAGTTAAACTAAGAAGTTAAAATAGTTTAAAATTTTTAATGTAGATTAAAAATTAAAGTATAATCAAAATGAAAGTGTTTTCGGGATTGCCATAAGGTAATAATAAGTAGGTGTTTTCGGGACTACATTGTTTTTCTTGCTTTTGTCTTACTGATATTAAATTGTATTGTTTCCTCTTTGTTTTATCCTGATCTTCTAATAACATCTTACTTAATTTATATCGGCATTTCTCTCAATAGCTGCTTTTGCACTCGTTTGCCTATAATAGTTGTTGGTAGATATTGTATTTGCTTTATCTATACATTATATATTTACTGTGTTTTATACTATATATATATATATATATATATATATATATATATATATATATATACTGCTTTGTAGTGTAAAACTATATTTGTCAGCCTAATAGGCGCGTAATTTTACTTGAAATCAATTGTGCAACACGTTCCGAAATCTTGCCTAATCATTTCTTTTTTGTATTCTGAATTACAAATTTATTACAACAGTCATTTTGCTATTTATTAATTTGACACCCATTCATCCTGCTTACAAAATAATAATTAAGAGATAATCATACAAGCATATACAAAATTCAGAAACAATAATATATTCTTAAATAAAAAAATATGATGCTTTTTATCAAAAATATTACATTTTACTATCCACTTTTAGAACAGAGCAAGATTTTTTTTTTTAAATTGGACGAAATATTGCAATATGATTTTTTTTATTTTAAATATAAAATAGAGATATTATTTGATTTCTGTTTTTGGTAGCGGTTATAAACTTGATAATTCAATTTTTTGCGCTAGAAAGCTATAAAACCAGTAATTTGATTTACTAGAACATATAATACATTTAATTTACGTTTAATGTCATTTATAAACTTAACTTGAAATGTAAAATACTAATATTTTCTGTAATTGAGTCAACATAATTAAAGGAAAATGTTTTTGAAGCATCAGGAGAAAACAATAGTGTATAAATGTTTACAAGACTGTTTCATTGTTAGTAGTCTTCTTTTTATTGGTATAAAATGCAACAATTTCTATGTTAACAAAATATTTGATTCAAACATATGTATTTTGTTATAAATACAATATTAAATAGGTCAGCGTTCATAAATATATATAATTGACACACCCACTCAAAATGCGCATTGCTGTTGCAAAATTGTGTTTTCGTTGAAAAATATTGACTAGTATATGAGTTCTTTGAATGCTATTAATACATTTTCATGATGCTATTAATAGTTTTTATGAATAAAGGTATTTTATAGGAAATATAAGAAAATATTAAAAAAATTTTCATAACATTTTCATTCATTCATAATATTTAAATTTATGAACTATTTAAAAATTAGTTTATATATATATATATATATATATATATAATATTTATTTTAAAATAAAACAGATAAAAACGAATTATATTGGAGTATTTTTCACGAAATTTAAATATGAAGATAATGACAGATAAAACAGAACTATCATTCAGAATTTTCATTTGGTCTAATTTTTTACAAGTATCCTTATTTTCAAAGAGTAAAATATACAAATAAATCATTCCGAAATAAGCCGGTAAGAAAATGTTCTGAAAGAATTCATTGTGATTGTTTTTCTAAATGAATTATATAATAAATTTTTATTTATATTATATATATGCTGAACTAATTTAATAACTTTTTAAGTTGATGAACCCCTGCTCTTTAAATGGCATGCATTTCACGCACAGTAACTTCAAATAAAAATAAAGCACTTACCCTGGAAAGCTGCTTCAAAATTTTTTGTTGATGCAGATGGTTGAAGGGTGATAATTACTGTAAATATTATAACTAGCATGTTGTAAGCAGTAAGTTCCCTGAGTATCAGGGGTGCCATATCTATGGAATCATGCACCGGTCGATACAAATTTAAGAAGAAAAAGTTTTTTTTTTTTTTGGTTTAATTTCAAGAATAACTAACTTCCAAAATGTTTAAAATTAAATTTGAAAGTTTCAGGAACAGCAAATTGAACACTCCAAAATTATCAAACGATTTTTTCCCCCTTCAACTTATTAAGCGATTCAATGAGTGGCGCCCATTTCAAAGCCGATTCTCAACGGTCGCTCTGAGACAGAACCGCTAGAAGTAGAGACTGAACTGCAATTGAATCTCTCTCCTAGCAGCAGCCTTCTTACTGGATATTGAAGGCGCGGTCGATTTTTGGGGAAAAGGGGAAGCCGGTTAGAGTAGTATGCGGTGCTGCTTTTAGAAGTGTGTGTGAAAACTACGTTTATTTTATTCCTTTTATTTCCTTTAATTTTTAAAATCTCGCAATCTGGAGTGCAAATTATTAGAGAATTATACTAACTCAAACAGTGTTATGAATAATTTTAGTGTAATTACAATGGAAATTTTTAAAAATTTTGTTAAGGACAGATATTTTTTAAAATCTTAGTCACACAAATCAAATATGAGTTAGCATTAATTAAAAGTGATAAATTCATAATGCTTAGTAATTATAAATTTGATTAAATCTGATGCTATCTTAAATGAAGAAAATTTAATTAAAAATAAAAAATAATAAAATTCTCAAGTTTTTAATTCATTAATATTTATTCTCTCTCTCGCTAAGAATTATATATTACAAATAAATAAATTCAGAAATGTAATCATACATATATCCGTAAAAAATAAAATATATTTCACCATTACAACAACTAAAACACTTTATATATACTAGATATAGTATTAATTTTTATTAGCGCTCTCATAAACATCATATTATAGATACTCGCTTTTAAAATCTATGTTTCACGAAAGGCGTTTTGAAGAAAATAAGAAAAATATTAACATTCGAGGAAAGAAGCCTTTAATAATTTTTATAATTTAAATTAAATGATAAATTACATACATATTTCTTTGATCAAAAATATAATGCATTTTTATAGTAGGTAAGAGCTTAGAACAGGAAAATGTCTTAAAAGGGGAAACAGGTTATTTCATCTGAATTAGACAAGTGGTTTGCAAATAAATGTGTTCAACTGAAAAATAATCAGAATAAATTTTTAAATTAAATTTGAATCATTTATAAACGTAACTAAATGATTCATAATTTAATATAATTAATACTGGTGAATAGTTCATTTAAGAAAAAATAGCAATTTTGTAGAATGAATTAAACTGGTGAAATTGAAGCAATGCCATTTAAATATTTTATAAGGATTAATTACATATGTGATTAATAAAATAAGTAAAAATCACTTTAATAACTAAACAAAGCATTACTCGAAATAAATAAATAAAAATATGAACTTGAATATGAAAAATAATTAGCACACAGTTATAAAATTCGCTTAATTGTTAAAATATTTTGCTTTTAGATATAATTATTGTATTCGCTTTACTGCTGATAAGTTTTTTTCACTACCATCATTTTAGGTCTATAACTTAAAAATAAAATAATAATATTGAAAATAACATTTAACTCACTTGAAAAATATTTATTGTTATTGAAGATAACAATACAGCAACCAAAATTAATATTTTTAAATAGAAAATTGCAGAAAATTTTAGAATAATGATGAAATTTTTTTAATGTGAAACATATTTATAAATTCACTTTTGAAAATTTAAAAAGAAAGATATAATTAAGTTAATTTGATTGTGGACATATTTTCTTGGAAATTAAATATTGTTAATGATAATTAATTATAATTGATTTTGGTGATATAATTAATTCAAAAATAATTTTTTTTGATCAATAATTGGATAATTTCATTACTAAAATGTAGAAAAATCGGAAGTTGAAGATCTTCAAAAGAAATTTTTAGCGTGATATATTTTGAACAGCATCTCTGATGAACACAAGATGAATGTTACTACATGCACTTCTAGGAAGATTCCTGTTTCAATGTACAACCTGAAAATAAAGGGATTTTCATTCGGACAGATTCTATCAATTTGTGATAATCTTGCTATTGTGTACGAAAAATCCTGATTTTGTGGTGGTATAGTAATGGTCTGGGCCCGTATTTCTATTGTTTGCCGCACCAATTTGTACATTATTAGGGCTGAAATGTTAACGTTATCGGAAAGATATCCACTATTATTTTCACTGCAGCGAGAAGGAGTGAATTCATTCTCATTACTTCAGTCATATAATTTAGAAAACTTTATTACAGATGGCGCTTTGGACGACTTTATTTTTTTGTGTGCCTCTCTTTTTGTCTACTTTTTGATGTGATTGCGAAGAAAACCATACCATATTGAGATGTGTAATATTCCTTTGCCTGAGTGTGCAACTTAAAACATTTTCTCTTTCTTTCTATCTCAATGAAATGAAATTACAGCTTTAAAGTATCAATTGTTTTGAGAAAAAACTAGCTGAGTGTCAACAAAATGGTCTGAGCAGGAGGAATTAAATTGTAGATTAATCGTGAAATAAAAGCTAGAGCTAGAATGTGGTAAGTGAAGTTTCAACATTTATTATGGCTAGTTTAAATTCTATTACTAATAGAAAGAAATCGTTAAAATAAAATATTACAAAATTAAAAAGTCAATTTTTAGTAAATGCACAATAATGTTTAATTTATCTTGAAATCCTTGAAAATAAATATAATAAATTAACGAAGAACGTGATAATACATTTAACTCTATTTTCGAAAAATTTGAGGAGAAAGATTCAGATAAATACATTAGTAAATGAGATGAAATTCAAGATGACTTATATAATATTTGGTTTTCTGTTAATACGGAGAAATTGAAATTAATTGGAAAAACAAATTGTAAATTAAACCAAATAAATCAAAATGATGTCAATTTTGGAAGAGTCAAATAACCTGTATTACAGCTACTTATTTTTAGAGGAAAAACTCAGGACTGACAGTGATTTAGTAATCTATTTAAAGATTCTATGCACAATAATTATAATTTAACAAATGATAAAGTTGTAAAATAGAATGGTCATTATAAAATGTAAGTTTCTAATATAAAAAAGAAGAGGTTTTTTCATACATTAAAATATTTATTCTACAAATACACAGATTAGATCCTTTACAGCTTTTGCAAAAACGAAAAAATAAAATGAAAGACTTCCTACTATGATAAAAATATTAATTCTTCTTAAGAATCATGTCAGAACTTAAAAAGCTTCTAAACCTATCAATAATTTTAGTCTTTCTATTTCAAAAGGGAACTCCCAAAATTCAGTAGTGTTAATGACAAGTACGCAAACGTCAGCACGAAAGCATTGAAAAAGCTAAGTATATATATATAAATTCACTACCTCTTCATGTGCCCTGCAATTTTGATATTACCAGTAATCATTTTTATATTCACTGATCAATTTAAAAACTCTGGAGTAAATATTTTTATTATTCGTATTTTGACGAGCATAGTATTTGAAACTGAATCTAAAAAGTATCGTCAAGCTTGTTCGAAAAGGCATCACACAGTTATCCATTTTTCTACTCTCGACGAACCCTCTGAATAACTGAAAGGAACTTGCTTCCTTTTTTTGTCTGTTCTAAGCACTGTGCCTAATGTTGGTTTAGAGGAAACCTGGAGAGTTCAATAGGTCCACCCCTTCGCTAGTTCTTAAGGGAGTATTTGTGAATAAATACTCCAGTGAGAACTAGCAAACTGTTTCTTTACTTTCTACTATTATAGAATATATAAAAGATTTTTGAAGAGTAATAGTATTTTCATGAAGTCAAAAACAGAAGCCCTTCTAACTTTTTGACTACTGATTATATGGGGCTTGAATGAGATTTAGAAAACAAGCTACAAATGTGGAAGCATTTTGTTTAAATGGGGCTAAATTAAATATTATATATATATAATATTTTATATTTTCTATCATTAATTGTATTTACTTCAGATATAGATGTAGTAAAGAAAATTCCAAACTTTGTTCTAAGTAAATGTTTTGATTTTTCATTGAATTCTAAGGGAATTAAACTGGCTGACCTGAATTTTAATTAAGTCCAGAAAGTAAAAGTTTAATTAAAGTCAAGTGTTTACTTATTTTATTATTTCTAGTGAGATTTTAAAATTTGATCAAATACTTTCAGGCAATTCCGAGGTTATATTACAAAATTTGATATTTTATTATATGGCTACTAGTATGGTTTGCTTTTTTAGAATTTTATTGCGGTATTAATAAGGAATTCATGGATTTAAAGAGCAAATTACGAAAATTATGAGAAAGAGAGTTCTTTTGTAGAATATAGTAAATCACAAAAAAGTAAAGGGGAATTGATTTGTAAGACATATGATGGGTATAAATCTGGTAGATACATAGTGAAAATACTTCTAAAGAAAGAACCTATTTGGCAATCCTTGACTTTGGCATTTGGTTCCTATTTGGAACCTTTGGGGAATCCAGGCAATTAGCTGCAAATAGGTTAGATTCCTTCTGAAAGAGATTGAGTAGATAATCTAAAGTAGCGTCCCTTTATAAGTAATTTATTGAAAAGTATATTACTGTTGGTCACATGTAGAAGAATTTTGAGTAAACAAGGCGCTGAAGATTAAATATTTTTTTAAAGATGTGTTTTGACCAGAATTCACATTAATTCCATTGCATGTTGCATTTATTACATCAACTTCAAATGGGAACTCTTTCATTCGTAATAGTTCAACAGTAAAGTAATACAGAACAATCTATTTTCTTTTATGTTAAGAACTCGTAGATGTAATGTTGCATTTATATTTAATATTAAAAATTATCTCGTATAATTGGTATACATACAGAACAGAGATTTATTACGCATAGTGTGGGAAGATAGGGAAAGTGAACCTGTGAAAACTTTGTCCACTGTAACATACGGAACGACAAACGATCCTTATCTTGTTAGAACGACTTACAAGAGATGATTGGCAAATCACCCTTATATGTTTAACAATGATGAAACTCGAAACGTGTGCTTTTTTCACCCAGTTGTAAAACCAAGGCTTTAGTTTTGCGAAAGACTGATAATGATTGCTTTGGCCTTTAAATAAATATTAAAGAGAGAATACATATCATGAAGCATTCGATGCTATCCCAAATAGCTAGAATTATTTATCTTTTACATCTGAAAGTTCCTATTATTACAAGTGCCAAGCTGTTTCTTCAAAAATCTGTATTTGCTCATTTGTGTTCCTGGGTGTGTTCCTCATTTGTTTTCTATTTGTGACCCTCTTCGACGGTAGACTCTTCCTCCCTTGATCCATTACCGCCAACAGTGAGAAACAATCATAGCGCTCCGTCCGAGGTGGCGGCTGATATGCCTGTTCGGCCAACCCGCTTCTATGAGGCTTATTATATGCTCCCTCTCAAACTCTGACAACATTGCCGCCGGTTACTTCTCAAAAGCATCTCTAGTCACAATACCGCCCATCCAAGTCAACAGATTCGCATACATAGCTCTACCGCAAGAGCAATCCGCCTTTAAACTCTTCTACATGGGCATCTCATATGCGCTTAGCCCGCTCACTTTTTCTTATTGGCATCAAAATTTAAATCATTTGCATAACTCTTGCCAGATTATGTTTCTGACGTGTTCCATGATTGTGACTCGATGACTCGATTTTTCATGGGTGCATATATTTTTTTGAGACAAAGTGTATGTGAGTTGGCATGGTTGTCTATATAATTCTTCTTTAAGTTATGAAACTAAGCATCCACTTATAATGATCAAAGGTAGTAAATTAAGTAAGTTTATGCTTTATAATTATAATGAAAAATATTTTTGCATAGGTCAACAGAAATTGTTGAATGACGTTTGATTAGGATTTTGGTCTATCGGTGGCAAAAATTCAGCAAAGGCAATTCGTTCATTCATGTGTAACTTGTTTTAAAATAAATCTATCTTATGTCATCGCAATTTATCAGTAACTTTCTCCAGAAAATAATGAGTATTATCAATCTGTGATCATCGATTGATTTCTGTGATCCTTATTTGAAGCATTATAATATAATTATAGAAGCAGGAGTGGAATCTATAAAACTGTATTAAAAAAGAAGTATTGGCAAATTGCAATTCACGTATGAATCATTTGAGATTGATAATTAAAACAGAGGGAGTCTTAAAAATCACGACTATTAACCCCAATGTTTAATCATAATAATATTGGGGTTAACAAAATTAAATCATTTTAAATGGATTTTGATGATTCTGGAACCAGAATTGCTCAATAAGAGTTTTAATCGATTATTTAGATATTATCGAACAAAAAGGATTGTTCAAACTGGAAAGAAATGTAAAAATCATTATTTAAATACTCTCGAAAAGCTTTCAAAATAAGTGGCAGAAGAAGAAAATTTGAAAACTGGAATAGTGGTTTTTACCAAAAAGATAATTTCTCCGTTTGCAAATAGTTTACTGATCGCATAGTACTATTATATCCAGGATCTGTATATAAAATTAGACTAGTTGAGGTTAAAACCTCAACTATACAATTAAAGAGAGCTGTTCATAAAATCATAGAATTCTACCTATAGAATCTTTTTAAACTTCAATTACGCGAAAATTGTTAATTAGATATCTATGGTGAAGGTATGTATTTACGTTACTTGTATTCGTATAAATGGTGTTTTTGGGTTAATTTAATAAATTTAGATTGTTAGAATTTTAAATAAATATTATTTGGGATTGTATCATGAATAATTATACAATTATTGTGAGTTGATTAATTAACTTAAATTAATATTGATATTTCTCACTGCAATATTTGAATGATACAAGGGTGGCTGTATGTTCTAAAGTTTAATTTAGAAATATTATCATTGATGGCGTATTACGCAACCTTATTTTTTTATACTCCTTTTTGTTATTAATCTCTATGAATAAGGAAAGAATAGGAGCATATTAAGATGTGCAGTGCTCTTTTCTCCTTAGTATGCAAATTAATGAGTTTTCAATAAAATGAAATTGTATAATCCGCTTATGTGTTAATTATTTTATGAATGAATCAATTAAGTGGGTGATAACACCAGCTCACAATATGCTTAGCTAAAGATAATTTCTTTTAGACGAAAGCATTCTTTAATTGAATTGGACATCATATTCCTTAGATATGAATCCAATAAAATGACTGTGGGATAATTTTAAAAGAAAGGTTGCTAGTCGCGTATTATCCCCAAATACAATTTAGCAATTGAAACTTTATAGAAATGGGGCATAATACCCTTGTCCCCCATTTTTAAATTCAGGGATACAATGTCTCGTAGGTGTGGGCATTACTTTTAGTGATGGAAAACCATTTCATTTATTGAAATTTATTTTTATATTTGTATGCTTAATATGCTGAAATTATGAGTTTATTACAAATATCTCCAATAATATTGAATTACTTCTTGCTCCTTTTTTTCCTCAAACCCAAGCATTTTCTCATCCGTAATTATTTTCCAAAATCGTAATATCCCTTAATTGTTTTGAGCAACGTAATTTCGCCATAATAATTTTCTCCGTAATATTTTACTTGGATACAAATCTTATTATCGTTAATTATATTAAATTCAACTCAACAAATAGAGTTTATAAGTAGATTTACATCTTTTTTATAACAAACATCAAATTAAATTCTTTTAATTTAATTGTTTTAACTGATGTCCGATTATTAGTTTTCAAAAAGATATGATGAAATTAAAATTTGTTACTATTAGTACTAGATGTTACAAGTCCTTTGGTATGAATTGTTTCAGGAGCTTACCATTATTTTAAGCCACTCTTAAGAGTATTTCATTATTATTAATAATATTAATATGATTATCTTGTATTTCTTTTAGGAAGGTAATTAATATTAACATTATATTACTGCGGAAATTTATTTGCAAACCTTTTCTTTAACAATATAACGATTATTATATTGAATAAACATTATTTCTTTTTAAGTACACATTATTTTAATAAAGAAATCTAGATTGAATTTCAAAAATGAAACATTTTTAAGAATTATTTAATATTAATGAACTACTTTTTTTTCTCTCTGAGTCAGGCATAAAGATGTATGCTGGTGCAACAGCAACAAAGGGAATCTGTAATCAAGCATATCGAAGAGATTTGATGGTAATATTTTATTCTAGTTTATTTCTTGGACATATTTATTTATCTCCATTAAAGGGAAATTTCTTAAAAATAATAATTTTAAGCGTTATAAATATACGTGATAGTATGATTTTAGTTTTCAATAATCTGTAAGCAGCTTAAACAATGATCATCTGTAAGAAATACCTTTATAATAAACTAATATAAGTTAAAAGCATGTTATTTAGATATGAAGTATTGAAAATTTGCATAAAAGTATTTAAAATACATTTACTCCAATATTGTTTCAATTTTCTAGGATCGGGTGAAATTTAACTTTCAACGAAAGGTCCCTTTCTGAAAAGATTCTTGATTCATTTTCTTTATCGTTATTTGGAAATGGAAATATATCAGTGAAAATTAGACAGTATACATCTTAAAGCAAATTTGATGTTTTAAATTTGTTATTTGAACACTCTTTCTCTCTGTTCACCTTTTTTATTTACTTTTGTGAATTCGAATACATATATTATGGTTGTTTACAATAGTAATTTGTGTATTTTTAACTACATTATATTATCTTCTTTTATTTACATGTAAGAAACTTTGCTGAAAAACACAGGTTGGAACGTGGAATAATCATTTCTAGGTTTAAACCTCTGTTTTTATCTAAAAAAATTCTCTACTCGATGAAGAAGCAGAATTAGTTACCCGGTAGGACTCCATTTAATGTATTAAATCATTCTTTTCATTTTGTTTGAACTTCAATATTAACAGTTAGAAAACCACTTTAAGAAATAAAAAAAAGATCTTTTATATATATTCTATTTGTGTGAAATAATTGAACAAGCACAGTAAAGGGAATTACTATTAATTATAAAAAATTACTATTACGAAAGTATTTTATTAAATGTATTTGTATGAATGTAAAATTTACTTATTTGAATATAAATGGTGATCTAATTAATGCAAATAATTAGTTCAGTTCTAAAAATTTTATAAATGTTTTAATTTTACAAAACTAGATAATTTCTTCATATTGAACGTAATCATAGAACTTCGACATATTTTTTTAAGCAAAACTGATTGAAAAACTTTGGTTGTTGTGATAAATTTTTCTACAAACACTTACATCTTAAATTAGCATACTAACATCAAAAATAATTATACATATTTTTCGTGTTTTTTACAGTCAAATATTAACATCATAAATTATCTCATTCTATTGTTATTTGATACAAATACTTCAGAAAATATTTTCATTTCCTTAAATGGATTTCCTTTATTTTATTAAATAATAACAGGAATATAAATACTTTTAAACGAAGCCCAATCAGAATATTTATATCTCCTAAAATATTTTATTAGCATTAACCAGATTATTATTTACCGTTTACAGTGTTACACCACTATCTCGCTTAAGAATTCTTGTTAGTCATCGATGATTCCATTCTTTCAAGATTTTTTCTGGCAACACTGCTTTCAGAGATTTGATATTTTACTGGATTGCCTATACTTGCTAGAAGATTTTTGGAAATGTTTTATTCAAAACTGACGTGTGCAAAGTCACTTAAATTTTGATAACTTGTTATTATAGTAATAAAAAATTAATTTAACAGTTTTTCCCTACATTTTTTTCTTATAAATCATCTAACTCATTTCATCAATGATTGCCTATATACCACTGTGATTTACATATGCTCGTTGGCATCAATTTTTTTTGGTAATTGAGTGTTAATTTATTGATAATCTAACTATTACAAATATATGCAGTTATTCATATTTTGTATAAAATGTAAATTAAATAGTTGGCTTGAAATAAGAACTCTACAAAATTGACTTAAATTATTGTATCAAAGGACACGCAGGTTGACATTTCTAAATTTAGAGAACGAAGTCCAAATTTTAGAAAATAAAAAAAGTATGTGAATAAAATTATCCAAATGTGACGGTTTGATTTGTTTGTCACTTAAAGATCATTTTTGGCTACGAGGGATATATAAGACTGGGACTTGTTCTGTTTAAATTGGATTCCGAACCACTACAAATATCCAAGCCTTAGCTGGGAATCGAACCCATGAACTGTTGAACCGAAGGAAGAGCGTCAACCGTTCGGTTATTAGCTTAGCCCAAATATGATGGAAATAATTCGTGAGCATTACATAAATTATTTTAAAACATGTATACATATAAACAAACATACATTTAATCATGTTTGTATATGTATGCTCATGTGCGAGCACACTTTTGTGAGCATGTGTGTATACATAATACACTAAATATTGAACATTATGAGGATTATTTATTGTACTAAGTAGAAAATGCTTCAGTAAGAAGATATTTCTTTTCCAAAGGCAGAGAGTATATTTATTTTTTCAGGTAAATTGTGTGCTTCTTTTAAATAATATTTAGCTATTCTTATTTGCATTTTATTCATTTATTGCATTTATTTTAAGACATTATTGCAAGTCAAAACTTTATTTTTATAACAACTACTGTTGATTATTTTACATTATAGATCAGAAAATATGACTTGCCAAATATTTGGTTGAAAGTATACAAAATATATGTTTGAAGAATACTTTAAATAAAATCGAATTGTTTGAAAAGGGTAGGAAATAAAGAGGTAACTTTTTTTTTATACAATTCCGTTACAATCACCTTTGAGAAGAAAATCGACAAAATTCTTGACAATAGAAGCTTGAATGCATAATCTATTAAATACTTTTGAAATATTAAATTATAAAACTGGTGCTCATACCTCTAAACAGTAGTAATGAAAGTGAATTATTTTTCATTCACCATAGAAAAACATTTTTTAACTTCGTTTCATTTTTAACCTTAAAAATATTTTCTCATGTAATCGAAATTTTATTCCATTTTATTTCTCCAGCACTTTCAATGAAAAGTATGGTTAACTTGTAGAAAAATCCCGGATTTTCTTTTGTTTACTTTTGATTTTGAACAACATATAGCATTGCTTATAAAAATTGAAAAGAAAATCGTCTGAATGAGTTATAGTAATATTTGAAAGAGAAAGTAATTCTTTTTAAATTGAAATCCAAATTCAATCCATTTTTCATATTTTAGCAAATAAAAATTTAAAACATTGTGTGATTTCTTTACAATTTATTACTCTGTATTTAGTTCCGTACATTAATATATAAACCAATGTTTATTTTTTACCTTATTTCTTTCACAATAGACATTTAGTATAAATCTTCATAATTTTAGAGTTTTGTCCAAATTTTGCAAAATGATATAACTTAAAATTATAAAAATTTACAATTAATTTGATAACTGAACCATTTCAGAAATATTAAAAATATTTTCT
>JAPDSC010141057.1:130567-140778 GCA_026290005.1 Latrodectus geometricus
AAAAAAAAAGAATTTATTACTTAATTTAAGAAAAATTTTCACTTTATCAAAAGTTTAAAAATACCATCAGTATAATAAAAAAAGATAAGAAAGTTCTCCTGCTGTTGTGTTGATAGATATCATTATCATACAGTGTTTACTAATATTCTTTTGTGTATTCTAGTGACTTATTTTTTAACATTGAGTGTTTTGAACATATTATTTTACTTTCGAGATTCAAGCATGAAAACTGAAAATGTATTTAGAAATTGACTTTGTTTTTGCAATTAAAAATTACATTTTATTGAATCATAAATTTATTAATCAATTTACATACAAATAAAATTTTTTTACATGTATTCTGTTAATTATTTAATCATAACATATTAACAACACGGTTAGTACTCACGTATCATTCCTACTTTATATAAATAAAGCTATTAAAATGAATGGTGCTACTTATAAAAAAAATTTCTAGCTGGAAAGTATAGATTTAAAAAAAAATCTCCGACCGGAAGGCAAGAGTAATTTTAAGTTTGTCGAATTTGATGACCTTAGGAGCACGTTTTGCTCATTCCTTTGAAACCAATTTTTAACACAATACAGTTCTATATTATAAACATATGTTTAATCTTTTGTGTTTAAGAGTTCATAGAATTTGATTATTTCAAACTTATGATTTGGCAATCTCCAGGATTTAACATATCCAAGTCAAATTTGAGTATTGAGCAGTACCTTTATGCTTGAAACTTGGACATCTTTTTTAAATCTTATCTTCGTCAAGCTCTCACTTTTTCATCTTCTGTAACTGCCCTCTTCTATCTTCAAACTGTGGCTCTCTTCGACCTTGTTCTCTAGCTTTCTAGAAAGGTTACCTCTACAAATACAACATATAACGGTATACAAGGTAAAGTCTTACGATTGTGTAAGTCACTTCGTAGAAGGGGTGGGGAATAATAAGGTAGAATTTTTTGAGAAAATAAAATGTGGAAACGAGTAAAAAATGGGAAATTTAATTAATTTACCAAAAACATACAGCCAAAGAATACAAAACTGCATCAGCATTAAAGAAATTCATGATTTTTTTTTATCAAGCAAAATTATCTTCATTGAAATCGAAAACAAATCAGTTTCGATCAATCAGAAAATGCAATTGTTCGAGTGATTTACATTAGAAAATTATTTTCTATTCAATGATTCACATCTTATTTTGAAAACATTTTGGATGTTTAGTATAATTTATTCAAATTTTACAATGGGGGAATAAAAATTTAGTTGCATGTGGTGAAGATTGGTAAGATACTATAAATAGAAGAGAATTATCTTTGGAAGGAGAAAACAGTTTAGCTATGATTTGCTTGGGGAAATTGTTTAGTAATGATTTGTAACGGCGCACCAGTCTTAACCGAACTCCATAACTGCAAACTGAATAGCAACTGATTCATATTTGAAATCTAAAAAAAGGTAATCAAAAACCCTAGACGTGATTAATCAAAATCTTATTGCTTCATGATAATGCCCCATTCCACGAAGCATACATGAAAACTTAATACCACATGAAAACGACATATAGTCGTTGTACATCTTCATCCTCATTGGACAAATCAAGAGCAACATTTGCAGCTAGTTTTTCTAAGAAATAATAACGAGTTTGAATTCATTTTGAATAAATTAAAAGCGCTGAAAGTGATTTCTGGTTTAATGCATTGGAAAATCGTATTATGTGGTGCAATAAATGTATAAATCACTTTGTTCGGTGATAACATCAAAGAATAACATATAGAAAATTTTTCTGTCTTGCCTAAGTCTAAGAGTCTTATCGGTCTTAGTCGATTACGAGTCTTTATTTCATTTTTTATTGTATTTTGAATTATTTTTTTTTACGAAGAGTAACTTATACTTTTTGATTTGCCCTCATGTTATCAAAAATCTTACAGTTATATTTTTGATTTATTTGTATATAAGGAATCAATGATTAAGATATATGTATTTTTTAACTATTCGAACTTTGGATGGTTAAAATATTGAACTCATTTTTTTAATCACAAAAGATATGTCCTCACTGATCCCTTTTTATTGTATTTAGGGTGATTTTCATTTTTAGTGATTTTTATAGGGGAAGCTAAAAATCTACAGTGACGCATCAGGGAAGGTGACTACTGAGTATTTGCCATGAAATCTAGAGTTGGATTATAATATTCTTACATACATTCATTATTTTTAATTACATTTGTTATTATATAAATTCATTATTATGTCACTTATATAAGGTATTAAAATAAACCCTCTTAATTTCAAATACATGTCAAAAAGTTCAAATTATTTTCAACATCTCATTAAAAGATTCAAAATATTTCCTGTACTTGTTTTCCTTTTTACTATGAAAATTTTTTTCTTATTTGATAATATTGATAATAGATTTTAATCTGTCAGTCAAAATAAATACACTAAAAACAATTCTTATTTCTAGGATTTCTCTTTATAAAATTTCTTAAAGAGTTTATATGAGACTAGGAATATTTTGTATTATTTGTAATATTTTCTGGTGAATTATTTAGCCTGAAACTCAGTGCTTCCAATCATACTAATACACGCTTGATAAGAAATGGATTATGAACAAGAAATTCTGAGGGCAACTTTGAATGAATTAACATTATAGTGTAAAACGTAGGCTTACCATTGTAAAAGATGGAAGACTTTCCATATAACTGAGAATGAAATAAAAAGATATAATGTAATTACACTAAGAAAGTAAATTTATACATTCATTAATTTAGAGGTTTGTATATGTGCGAAAAAAATTAAAATATTAGGTAGTTCGTTAACAAAATTAGTAAACCTTGAACTTAAGCCGATTTGAAGCTTTATGAATCAACATTAAATGACTCTTTTTTTATAAATGTTTCTGGTTTTGGTGTTTATTTCTAATGCTATCTTTTGAAAATACGTACCTGATATAGTCTAAAAATAAATAAGTACCTTTGATTTTATTCTAATCAATATATAGAAGACATTAAATCTAAATATCATTCAATATTTTAAAAAAATGTTAAATATAGCATAAATTGTACATTAAAAAAATTCGAAATTAAAAGAATTAAGAATTTTTTTATTAATATGTTAAATATATTAATTTAACACAAATAACTGGTTAATAATTTTTTTTCAGGAAAAAATGGAAAATTTCAAAGTTCCATCCAATAACTTTTCAGCCAATATTGATTTTCACACCCCAAGACAGATTTAGCACAATATAATATTTATTTATGAACTTCTTTAATAAAAATCCTCAAATAGACGTTTTAAATAAATCAGTTTAAATTTAAAATCTGTTTTGAAAATCAATTTTCAAATATCTCATAGTGAATGGAATTTCATCAGACACCTGCTTTGTTATTCATCTCTTGTTATTCTTAATGTAAAGATGATTAAACGGAGCGATTTTGACTTAGAAAAAACATTAGTATGCATTTTATTTGCTAAGATATTTATTCAGCAGCACGCGTATGTTTTTTTGGGAGTATACATGATATCCATATGTATGCTATAACTTTCCTTGCCCGATTATTTTTCATCCATTTTTTTAATCATCCGGATGAAAATGCGTATTTATTTCAGAGTAAATTTTAAATGAAAGTCAGTCGTCGAAATTATTAATTTATGAAATGCACATTCTTTGAATTTTTGATAAGCAAGAGTAAGACGGGAAAAATATTTTGATAAATATAAATGATTTTCTATATTCGAATAAAATACCATTTTAAATATGATTCCTTGGTTGAAATATAAGAAAATTGATTTTTTAGCTTTGCACATATTAAAAATTGATTAATAAAGCTCTGATAATATTTTAGAAACCAAAACTTTTATGTTGATAGGTGAATTAGTCCTATGTGCTGCTAGTTACAAGACACGCATACCACATAGTTCTTATTATTCTCTTTGTCACTTTTGCTCATTATTTTGAAATATATTTGGAGGGCATTGAATATAATCTTCTTGTTTCAAATTAAAATTTAAAGACATGCTCTATTACTTAAAATTTAATTAGACTTAGAATTAGGAATCTGAAGTTCGTGTACTAATTACGGTTTGCTTATTAATGTTACAAATGTAGTTCGGAGAAAATAATTTTAGATTATCTCTGGCCTTAATCTGAAATTATTTGGGAAGAAACCATAACTTATCAGGATTTTCCAATAACTATTTTGATTTGAAATTAATTTCAATTCTTATATTTATTAATGAAGACTTTAGAAAACTTGAAGATATTCCGTCAATTTTGAATTTACTGGCATATTAATGCTATAAATGTAGGTGAACCAAAATATTTTACATATAAGATATTTGTTTTCTTGTCCTTTCTTATTTAGTAACAATTAAACGAAATAGCAGTTGTTTAGATGATTTTAGGAAATTCCGTTTAAAATAGCTTCAAATTCGTGTGCTTATCTACAAGTTCATGGAAAAATAGAACTCATTCTTTTCTATTAAGTATATTTTATTTATTATATATTAATATAATATATGTTAGCTTTTATTATATGTCAAATTGTGACATATAACAATAGTGAACATCTATATAAAAAATTATTTATTCTGTACGCACGCTGAATATTCGCTTAGGATTGGTTTGGAATATATAATAAAATGCACGGAATGGATTAAACTTATATGAAGATTACTGTCTTTTTGGTTAAGTGGAATTATAAACTATATTTTATTTCGAAATTAGGATTGCAGTTTATTTTTAATACAAAATGCACACACACATATTGACTTAAACTCCCTGTTAAATTGCTTATATTGTAAAGTAATTCGTTTAAGTGATGCAACGTTCCGCTTCGGAACGCTTCTCGCATCGAGAAATAAACATGCTGTTTTTTCCTCTTTTTATGATTGTTATTACTGTTACTGCATGGATTACAGAAAAAATAGGTACGACATCGGATCCACTTTTTTTTCTACATTCTTACAATGCAAATGTTTTTTTTTTTTTTTTTTTTTTTTTTAAATAAGGATATTTGCTATTTTTTTTACTAACTTTTCAAAATTATTGTTTTTATCCTCTATGATGAATATATTTCTTCCTTTTCTAATATGTTACTAGTTGGAAATACATTAGAATGTGGGTAAAGTGAATCCCGATTTTAATTTTTGAGATTTTTGTACTGAAGAGAATTTTCAAGCAGAATATACCTCACTTGATTGTATTTTAGTTGATCTGTACATGTGATTTAATTTTTAGACGAAGAACATCTTTTTGAGGTGATGTTAGTTAATTATTTTGTAATGTGTACTTTTCATATGTTAAACAGTAGAAATATAAAGTATGTTTTTCTTGTTTTTATGACATTAATTTAATGTTTGCCATTTCAGCTCATGAATAAGCGGGATTCACAAAATCTTAGTAATCTTCTGGTAAAATCAAAACAAAACAAAAAGTATACGACAACTCAGGTGTAAACTACAAAATCATTGAACTAGATGAAACGGAACGTACCAAAACTGGTACATTCAGTTATCCTGATTATCACAATGAAAGGAAATATCACAAAATTGATGATAATGCAAAGATTTCTGTGTGGAATTTAATGAAACTTATTCACATATTTAACACATAAGAAGGTACAAAATGGCATGAAAAGAAATAACCAGACACAATTATGGTGTTATAAAAATTAGCATATATATACAATTAACAAATGTGGGGTATAAGTTTCGTAAAGGAAAAGTTCCTTTAATATGTGTAATTATCCCCTCCCCGAGAAGCAATACAGCACATGCAGCGATGTGTGATGCTCTCAATTATAGGTCTATTAATTGTGAAGGAAATGCAGGCCATTGTACTTCCAAAGCAGTTGAAAGAGTGGCAAGGGTCCTAGGAGGATTAAGGTCTGGTGACCTATATGTCCATAGCATGAGCTCATTTGTTTTCTGCTCAAGATAAGTATCCATGATGAGAGATTTGTATGGTTTCACATTATTATCCTGTAGAATTAAAGCATCACCAATTGCCTCTGCATAAGGGCGCTAATAAGTATGCAGGAAGTCGTTTCTATAGGTGTGAGCATTAATATTTCTACGTGAAAGACATGGAGGTCAATGCGTCCACCCATTGATATTTCACTCCAAGCACACAAATGCTGTCTGATCCGTACGCATTTTTTTTTTTTGGATGTTTGATGGATGAAAATAAATTTCACCTTCTGTCCAAATGAAAATGCGCCTACTATCGTTTTCGAGGCTAAACCGGGAGTCATCCGAAAAGAAAACAGCTATCCAATGTGAGCAGGATGCAAATGACTAGCCGCCTTGCATAAGGACCACGTTTGAGAAACAGGCTCACGGTTGATTTAAATACCAACCTTCCGGAGCTTGAAGGGAGGAAGTACCTGAGTTCAGTCGGAGTTTCGGTTCGATTCCTTATTGTGTATAAGGACAAATATCGGTCATCGGCACTCTTGTAGTGCATGACTGTCCTTGTCTGAACATCCTGAATACTGAATCAATGGTTAGAAGTTGTTGCCAAAGTCTATGAATCACAGACGGACTCACATTCAGCCATCTTGCCAGTTCTATCTGACTTTGTCTTGCCTATTGTCTCCCAACAGCTCACCATCAAAATTGTTCAGTCAAATGATGCCTGAAGGTCATTGTTAAAATTTCCCAATGACAGTTTTCTAATTTCAGACACGCAGAGACAATTGCCGCCTTGCTCTGAGACATCTATTTTTATGCTCTTCGTAAACGACGTTCTCCTACAGCAGTGACACTATTTTACATAGTGTCATATTGGTTTGCTCCTTTTACTTAACAACATAGTCAAATTTCAATGAGGCTGGCTTACATTTGTAGGGTTATCATTATTTTTGTGATTTTTTCTTAATTTTGGTTATCAGTATAGTTGTGGATTTAACAAAAAAATAATTTATTGTGAATTTTACTTTCTTGCAAGTTAGTTTTGTTGCATAATAATAAAAATTGTCATTAAATGGTATTTTTATTTCATATTTTTACATTTTTACCAGCAAATTTCGTTTGAAATTATTATTATTATTATTTTTTTTGAGAAATGTGGACTTCGAGGAAAGTGTTGCCACTCAAAAATCCTAAATTTACTTTATATGAATGATTATTATTATACATAAAATATTATTATTATGAAAATATTATCATTAGTAATGAATGCGTATAAAAAATAATTTAGAATGAATCTTACCTTTAGCTCATCTTTCCTTGTTCAATAATAATTATATAGAAGTATACATTAACTTATAATTTCAGTGGAAAATATTTATTTGAAATGTATCTTCAATTTGTTATACGTACATTTTAGAAAGCTTTGAAAACGGGAAATCTGAGTTTTGTTATTAATTATGAGTATTACTGTTGGGAATACTTTTCTAAGATTTCACTCCACTATTCTTTTCTTTTCTCAAGCGGAACTCATTTGACAAAATATCAGGTATGATTTTGACTGAATTTTCATTTGACATTGAATTAATTTTTCATTAATTTAATCATAGGTTTTTGTTTTAGGAAACGTGAGGTTACTGGAAATTCAAAGCTACATACTTGTTCTGATTTTCATGTTTATTAAATATGTGGTATCTAGTTATATCAAATGTTGTATTACAAAATTAATTTTTCTCAAATTTAACTTTCTGGCTTTTTTTTTATTCATGTACTGTAATAGATAAAAAATCAGCTGAATGATTTTAATGAAACTTACATTAAAATTTCTTTAACTGTCAATTTTTAGAAATCTCTTAATGGGATCTTAGAAAATCTCTGGCATGTTTGAGAACACTAGATTCACCTCTTTGTAACGTGCATATTTACAAACATAACGCATGTATTTTAGTTATAATTATGGATTTATTTGTAAACTAATTTTATGAGAACGTAGCTTATTTTATTTATATTAATCATTCAGAAATTATATATTGATGATTTTTTAATAAATATTGTTCAGAAATTAAATTTTTATTCTTATATGCGAACCTAAATGGACTTGTTGGATAGACAAAAAACTTGATGATTCCATTTAATACTTTAACGTAAAAGCACTTGTATAACATTATTTACATAATTTCTAATGAAAAAATGTATTTAAAAATTTTATGAATTTTTTGATTACCATACTATTTTGTTTTAAAGAATTTAATAAATACGACAAACTTTTGTTTGATCGAATTTTTAAAATTTTTTTACACCTTCACGCCGACTGTCACTTCTACGTGCCAGCAACGAACACACTCACTTCCCGGCCGACACGCAGGCGTGCCAGAGCGTTTTCCCATTCAGTCCCGACTGTCACGTATTTGTGTCCTGGAACATTTTAAAATGTAATTTCTGCAATTTCTGCCACAAGACATTGTAAGTCCATATGGTTTCAGATACATGTACATTAGATCTTCTACTCGAAATGGGAGAAGCATGACTCACATACACGTGTTTTTGATTATATAAACAAAAGGGAAAACAAATGTTTCCGAATGGCGTGCTTTATGACATCTCTTTAAATTTGCACTTGGTTGTTTATTGTAAGTAGAGAAATTTTATTTTCGCTAAAGTGTTAGGTATTTCGGTTTGCAGTTCAGTTTTAGAAAATAATTAGATCTTGTTAGACATAAATTCTTTCTGTTTTTACCGTTGCAATGTCAAAGCGTCGAAAATGTTTAACAGAGCATGAAATAGCAAAAATGATGCAAAATATTTCAGATATTGATTCTGATAGTAGTGATAATAATACTATGATATATTCTGATCATAAAGAATTTGGCGTTGATACTTCGGTAATTTCATGGAATTAGGCATAAGAGAAAAAAAGCTCTCGGCCCTACACTACCGGCCTCCGCGATAAGCAAACGTTTGCGCTGCCCATCGCGAAGGGGTTAAGAAGACAATAAAAATTATGAAAGTTTAAAATTTCTAGCTAATAATAAAATTGTCTCAAATAATTTTCAAGTACTTACAATTCGGCAATCAGAAAAAGATAATAAATTATGACTATTTCATGCGCCTCTTATTAGTTCAAAATAACTCAGAAATACTTTTAGTATTAAATTAAAAAACACATTATTTCATACTTCTGTAATGAAATATCTGGAGACAAAACTAATATTTTTCTTCTAAATTCACAAAAGACGGTGTAACTATATAAGTATATGTATTTCATGATTTAAGTGAGTTCCATTAATTTTTATTTCCTACATAAATTTTTACTATTTGTTTTATTGCTTAAAAATATTTGTATTACCTTTTTAAAACAAAGACTTAACATTTTTTTTAACTGATGAAATCTTATTCTATTAAGAAACTATTACATGTATACACATGCAATATATTTTATGTTTGAATAAAATATTATTTTTTTACGTTCTACCTAGCAAAAAGGAATATAGTAAGAATATATAAGTCTACATTAATTTTTAATTATTGTGTATGTAGTTTCTGAATTTATTTTCCTGCTGCATTCACGTCCCTAAATTTATTATATATTGAGCATATATGAGTCATTGTCAAGTAAGCATATTCAAAGTTAACTTATAAAACTAGCAAAGGTAGAAATATTTTATTTTTTAAAATTATTTTGAAGCAGATTTAAATGTTGACAAAGTAATTATCATTTGTACTAGCTTTGAAAAATGTTAAACTCATTTGAATCTGCTACTGAGAAAATTCACTCTTTTACATTCGATCCACTCCAGGTTTTGAAAATTTCCACATCAGCGAAAACAATGCTTAAAGCAAATGGAGAAATCTACATTTTTTACACAAAAATCGACTTGCATCAATTGCATACCAAGCAAGGGAATACAGTTAAAATCGGCGAAGTTTCTTTAAGAAAATAAAACCGTACAAACTTCATGCGACCGTCTCCAGATGCTTCCCAGTTCAAAATTTTTCCTCTTGTGAAGGCTATACTTCTTCGAGCTTCTTTTTTCCCCCCTTTCTTTCACTTTGTGTGTTCGTCCAAAACCCAATCATATAATTCTTCAATCAGCTTTTCTCTCCCCAGCTCTGCTTCCAAGAGGAACCCTCAGGCGAACTCAGGGATTTTGAAAGCGCAAGAGTTTTATTTCTCTTTGTGTTCAGTGTATAATATGTTGTTTTATTTGCTTGTGTATTACTGCTGTTCATTATATTATTTTTGCTCTAGTTTTTTTGTTCATTGAAACAAATTTTCATGCTGAATTAAATGAGTGTAAAATGTTTATGTGTTC
>JAPDSC010141057.1:141178-161703 GCA_026290005.1 Latrodectus geometricus
CATTATAGTTAACATCCCATGTTGTTACTTCATTTAATTTGATTTATTATGACTTTATTCGATTTATCATTCTATTTTGTATATTTATTCAAATGACTTAAATTTTAATTTTCATTTTGTAAATTGCACTTTGTACATGGATTATATGTTCTTTTTCCCGTATTTAAATGCCTTTATCTAATTGCCTTATTGCATTTATATTTGTTCCAAATATTAAACAATCTTCGAATAATTACGTATACATACATACATACATACATACATACATACATACATACATATATATATATATATATATATATATATATATATATATATATATATATATATATATATATATTGATGTCATTTATAATTAAATTGTTTTACATTTTCGTTCCTTTTACTGTGTGCTATTAATACATGTATATTATTTTTCATATTTTTATAACAGGATGTAAATATTAACATACATTTTTATTTTACTGCTTAATGAATAATTTTACAGAAAGTTGATATTCATTAAACATTTTTTAATTTAATTGCAAGTGAACAAAATGTAAAAAAAATAATATTTTTTTACAATATAAGTGTGTGTGTGTAGAGAGACTGAGAGAGAGAGAAAATTCAATAAGTGTTAATTACTTAAAAAAATTTGAATTCGCCAACAATAATTAATAATTGGAAAGTAACAGAAGAAATCAAATATCCACGTTAAAAGATTCTAAATTTAGAAATTCTTATATTGATTACTCAAAAGAAAATATTGCTTGTGAAATATGCTTAACAGAATAAATCGTCAAGAAATTTGACAAAAGTTATTTAAAGAAATTAGAGTTGGATTATAAATTTTGATTGTAAGTACAATGTAGATTGAGTATACTCATGAATTCACTAAACCATTATTAATTGTGAGAATGTAATTATAAAATGTAAAGAACAATTGAAGTAAGTAAATATGTTTGAACTAAATCTTGTAGTCGATATTAGGGAAGAATGTAAAGCTCTTTCGTTGTAATATACATGAAATTAATAAATGTGAAATGGACATGATATGAAGGAATTGAATGAGTTGTAAAACATAAAAGTTTGAATGAACCACTAACTAGATGTGGTTTCCTCATCTTCCTTTTTGTGTTATATGACTAATTTTAATATTTAAAGCAATGTTTTCGCATCGGATCAAATATTCTGTAATAATATTCAACAAAGGAACTAATAATTTAGATTGACAGAAAGCAAATCATGATTTGACTTCAATTTGAGTGCGAAGATAATTTAGGAGTAAACTAGACTTACAAGTGAAAAGATAAAAGCTAAATCATACAAGGTTAAGACTACACAATTAAATGTTTTAACTATACAACTGCTGTTTTGAACGAATTCGAATTCCACTAGATTTAATAAAGTTTCGGAGATGCTAGTAGCAACCGATTTATATCGCAAAAATATACAATTTACAAAAAGAATTGAAAATTTTATGATTGCATATATTTATAGTGGTACCATCATTCTACATGATTATGAATGATTTTATACATATTGAAAAACAGAAGTATTGCAATAAAAATCTGAATGAAAGGAGAAATTAAGAACATCTTTCTTCTAGACTTGAATTTTCTCATGAGGACTTTTGGATACTTAGCGTTTGATGGTACAGATCAAATAAAGACCTTTGATATCTCTATATCCATACAGAAGATGGCTGGAAATGACTGAAATGACATTCCCAACCATTGTTGGAGTAAAAATCCATTTGAATGTAGTGGATAAATTTATGTGATATTTTTTTCCCTTTAGACTATGCTGAATAATAATTTACATATGTATTATTCAACAAAGAAATTTCCTGCTTTTTTGTTTTGTTTTTCAAATTTTATTTTTATATTAATTCGCTTTTACCTATATAAGAATTATGAAAACAAAAGAAAATATGTAAATTCAGAAAATAATACTGAAATTCCACCAATACAATTTGAGAGATTATTTTGCATTGTGCAAAAGAGTCATTAATATTAATGTATTATTTTTCAAGTCCTCTATTGTACTTTTCTTAAGTAAAGCTTTGCAAATTCATTTCTTTTCAGGAAGATTATTTATAATTGAAATTCGCTAATATATATGTCATAATTATTACAAAAAATGATAATGACATTTTTTAATTTTTATTTTTATAAATATCTAACCATGGACTTTTTGTTTAAATTATTTCAAAGTTGGTTTAATAATTTTTAAGCGTTTACTTACAGATTCAGGATTAAATATATACCAAATGATCACTACGAATACAAAATGATAAAAGTAAAGCGTTTAAATTTGTAATAAATACGAGAGTTTATTATTTAAATAAAAATCATTGCATTTTTATTTTTTTATCATCTATCATGAATGATTTTTCCCAATAGAAAATAAATTGTTTATTTCATGAATATGCAGCACCAAAAAGAAAATAGAGAAAGTATTCCAAGATGTTTGAAATATTATAAGCAATTTACTTCATTCTTACTATTTGTTCTGTGATTTGGTAGAACTTTTACTTATTTATAAATCGTGATATTTTAAGAGTCATTTTAAATTAAATCAATATTTATCTTCTCATAACGAATTCTGTATTTCGTCAATAAATACATATCAGGGTATTCTTTATACAGCATTTTGAGACTTTTTCTTTTTCTGTTTGCTTTTTAAATTGCTTTATTGCATTGCTCTCTCGCAGGTTATTTTGCATAAATTTTATTAGCTGAACAATTTATCGTCAATACCTGATTTGCATATTTTTCGCAGACACTTTTCAAAGTTTTAGATTAAATGGAGGTAAAAATCAGCTCTTATAAAAAGAAAATAATTTGAAAAGTAATAATTTTTTACGTGAATTTATTCAAGCCTAAATAAGATAGATAAACTGACCAAGTTCGACTGAGGTTTTTTTTTTTTAATTTTAACCAGAGTTGAATCTAAAAATAAAAATTTGTGTCGTTAAAATATTTCTCTTTATCAAATAATTTAAAAAATAAGTGGAAATATTTAATTTGTTTTGATTACACATGTGAAAATCCATACTTTTATTCGCATTAAAAATAAAAAAAAATTAAAATACAACTTTTATTTAAATATATAATCATTTTTAAAATTTTAAGTAATAAAATTTAAATTGCATTTATTATTTGAATGAAAATATAAGAACATATTTGTTTAAAAAATATAATCTTTTTTTTTTAGGATAAAACTTTTTTATAAAGAAAAGAAACTTTTAATTTTTTACATGTACATCTTTGGTGATTTTCTCATTAAAATTTCATTGTAGTGCTCTGGGATACTGGTTATAAATAGGGCTGAAATCTCAAGTAAATATTCGATAACTTTTAAGGTTGGAACTGAAATAAATACGTACTGAAAAAAGAACTGATTATAAGTATGTATTTTCATTAGAGGATTCTAACTTGGCTGCAGAAAGGAAAATGAATTGCTAAATATTGTATTGTGGATCAAGCTATTTAAATAAAATATAAATAGCTTGATCCACAATTTATTTTTTTAATTTTATTTAAATAAATTATATTTAAATAAAATATAATTTATTGATTCTTTATATTGTTTGTAATTGTAATTGTAATTCTTTATATTGATTGCATTAAATGCAAGCAAATATAAATGATCAATAAACGAAAATTTAATTTTGAGTTTACAGTTTTAAACTGAATAGTTATCAAATTAAGTAATGCAATTTAAAATGAAACTTTATCAAAATTAAAACTTTTTACTTCTAATGATTTTGTTAAATTTTTATTCTTATGATGAAAATATTTCAGTATTTTATATATTTAAAGAAGAAAAGCTACAATAATGGGAGTTTGTAAAATTTCTACAAAATTTGAAAATGCAAATATGTTTAAAACATTAAGTTACATGTTACATTATAAAAAGTGTACTTGAAATATAACTCACACGTAATTCATGAAATTCTAATTATGTTACGTAATAATGTAAATCATTCAATTTCACACAAAAGTGTAATTTCACATAATAATTAACTTCATTAACCAGATTATCATGTAACTGCTATGTAAAATGTACATAGCAGATATATAAAATGTCTCATGTAAGTAGTTCAAAATGTACTTAATATTTAATCCATAAGAGTCCAAGCCTGAGATTAGCTCGAAATTTAGAATAATTGTGAGACAACGAATTCAAAAATACCAGAAACTAATGCGCATCACATGACTTTTAAAATGCTACTATAATATAATGAAAAGATTAAGTGGTCTAATTTGAAAATAAAGAGAATTTACACATTCAGTTATTACATTGCTATAACTTATGAAAAAGACTCTTTAAAAATGACATCTAACGAACTTTACAGAGTCTATTCTTAATTTGTTTATACTACATTACATCTTTTACTAGCAAACAAGATAGAAAGTAAAAATCATGCTATGTTTTGTATAAAAATTTACAAGCTATTTTTTTTATATATTATTTTAATAGAAAGCATGAATTTTGCATTACTTATCTAATATGCATACATATGTAAATTTAAAATTCAGAAAATTTTTTATTTTTGTTTACAATTAAGGTAAGGAAGAATAATATTTTGAAAACAGTTATTAAATTAAGATATATTTATATTAAAATAAATCAATAGTAGTAGAAACTTACAGAAAAATTCCATTGATTAAATAATACAAAATTTTACACATTACGTTGTCATAAATTTGTTTGATTTTAAGGAAATAGAAATAATTTTCTGTATAAATAACAGTTGTTTTAACAACCAAACACACATGTTTATGACATACAGATTTCTATCAGTTTTTTTTTCAATTTTTTAATGATGAAAATGTTTGAATGTAGTTCTTTAAGTAATAAAAAAATTATCACTCTAAATCTGTTTTAATCTTATTACAGAAAATAAACTCTGCAATCTATTACAAATATATTGCATTTTAAAAAGCAAATTTTATTTAAAATTAAAGGCAATCTATTATAGAAATCTGGAAGTTAAGACTTATTTTCTTCAAGGTTATAAGTCCGTTATGATGAATAGTTTTAGAAACTCTATAACGAAATTGCGAATGTAAAAGAAATATTTCGTTTCTTAAGTATTTTCTATGAAATTAAATTTATTAATTAAATTAGAGAAATACTAAGAAAATTATGCAACAATTTATTCTTACAAGGTCAACATTAGATAAAATGCAAAAGCGATTATAGCTTATGAATAAAATCCATTATCTTTCGAATGTTTCTTCTAATTGGATAGAATTAAAGGAATAATACTTGCATGCATAATTAAGAAAAGTTTGTCTGCGAATAATTTTAAAACAGTAAACGTGAGACATTGCATTTTATGTAATTCCTAAATCTTCTCTTGTGATATTAGTAAAATATTGTTTCCGTGCTTGAATTTTAATACAAATAAATGTATTTCTTTAAAAATTACATTTGATCACGTTATTAAGCTAAAATTTTTAAGAGTGATTTAAGGAAAATAATTGATGTGCAAAATTACTTCAGAAAATGATAGGAGGTTGTAAATACCAATGAATATCACTAAAAATAATCTGTGTGTGTTATTAATTATATAAGTGTTATTAGAGTGACAAAATATTTATGTGAATGAGATTGAGAGCTAAACGCATAAAAAGCGTTTTTTAATTTGTTTGCAAATCCAAGGTCACATTTTCCAAATGATGGCTTATTCAAAAGGTATCTACATTTTAAATAAAATACGTTCTGAATCTCAACAAGCTTCTGAGCCCATGATAAAAATCCAAAGCAGAATTGTTGAAGTGAAGAACAGATCGTCATCCATTCATTTGCCAGCTCTTAAACTGTTTGACGCAAACATAATACTTAGTTTAAATGTTATATATAGTTAATCACCTCCTATATGGAATGTATTTACTATTCGAATTTTTTTCCAAATAAAGAATTATTATTTATTTTCTAATAATTTTAAGCTGTAGTGCCTTATTTGGAAAAGACGTAGTTCTTTCAACTTTAAGGGTATAAGTTCTCTACTGACCCAGCTGAAAAAAAGCATCATGTTCGCAAATGGTGGATGGAGCACGTAAAATTGGTTGTGGTTGTAATGTCCTCCAAGTGAAAGCTCTGTTATTCTGTCTCCAAGTCTTTGGATCTTTTGCTTAGTCAGTGCTTCTTAATTACAAGGACTTACCCATTTTCATTATCACAATGGTTTACCAATTGAGTGTCTTAAAAACCTATCAGTTTTGTCTCTTAACAAAAATCCATCACCATGGGTACTAATCTCTTCTCTACCAAATTGTTACAGTTTGAAATAAATAAAAATTTCATCTAACTTCTATAAGGAATAAATGCAATAAAATAAATATCATATAGATTTTGTTTTATTTTGTTTTATCTTCTTTTACCTAAATTTGGTCTGCTAAACTGAATTTTAAAACCTAATTGTCGATAATAACACACAGTAAGGAGTTAGTGTTTTATGTGATAATGTAATATGTGTGTGTTTGTTACAAAAAATAAAATTAGTTATTGCATACAATGAACTAATAGTTGATCTTAACCAATACTGTAACAATACTATTAAATAACAGACATACGAGTAAAAATTCATCCAACTATAAAAGATTCCTGACCCTGTTAAATTTTATGTTCTATAAACCATAATGCTTTTAAAATAATGTATCATTTATATGAATAATAGAAGTCCTTTTAGTGTAAATACTTATATATATTATTAACAGCTACAGCATTATAAATAAGAATTGATTATTGACCGCTATATTGTTACATTAACAGTTAATAATTATTTACAATACTGCATATACATCAATATAAAGAATTCATTAATACTGGATATTTTTCATCGCAAAGTTTTTAAAGCTTGATTTCAGTTGAATTTATTTTGTCTATATTTTTGTGAAAAATAGTTATTTTAAATTTAGTTGCATATATTATGTTGGGGAAAAAGAAATCCATTATTTTTACATGAACTTTATGTAATTTCTTTTGGATTCACTTTGTAAAAAGGTTTAAAACAGATTTCATGTAGATTTTTAGGTCTTGCGCGTTATGACTGCTGACATGCAGTTAACTTCGATCATTTTTGATATTTTATAGACATTTTCGACGATGCTGTATCCACATGCGAGGTGCATCTCTCACATCAAAATACCCGAACGGAATCGACAAAACAAAAATTGTACGTAACTGGTTGTTAAAGTCTTATATAGGACGTTAAACACCTTTCACAATTTCAGCCACCTGGTTAGCCTTTTCGGAATTATAAAAGAAAAACGAAATTGTATCGAATTTTCTGTTTGTTGTCTTCCATTTTTAAAACCTTGTACTCGTAACTGAATTAATCAAACAAAAAACCGCAAGAGGATATTTTAGTGTCAAATGTCATCTTTCCAACGAGCATAAATCTGAAATTGTTTGATAGATACCTCACGAGATATTGATCACTACAGACGTCTACCGAAAAAATAATGTATTACTTTTTCCCCAAACTAATATATACTTTTATATATTTTGGTTGTATGTACATAATATGTATGCATCCAACATCCATCATATTTTTACTAATACTTGTTTTTTTATTAGTTCTTATATTTAACTTGTTTATTACATTATGTTAAATTTGATAATATTTATTTAACAATAGATATCCTTGCGTATTCTCTAAATAACGTCAGATTCAACTATTGACATTATATGAATTTTAAAAATTGCTTATGAAAATGAGATCTTTAAGTGAATTGTTACTTCAACAATTTTTTATCTTTTACAGTATTAAAAAATTTCTGCATACTGGTCTTATGTTACTAATATGTAGATGTATTCTTCTTCACTCTTGATTGAATTCATTTTAATTTCGAGATTTCTCTAAAAGCATGTCTCATAAGAGTTCAAAATTAAGATTGCGATTGAAACTAATTTATTTGAATTTGGGTGTTACTAAAATAAAAATTCAATTTATGTGCAAATCACAATATAAACAATGTGTTAGAGTACAGAATGAATATTCTTATCATAAATATAAATAAGTAGTATGCAGACCTTCTAAGTACAATTTATCAGTTGCGATATATGAAAAAAATAGTATTATATGATAATTGAAAAGAAGTAATTTTATATAAAAGATAAAATTTTGACTTTATAAGTATTTATAGAAATAATATGAATAAAAGATTTTGAATGATAAATAGTAATAATCTGATCACACAGAGCAACAGTTTATTAGAAAATCTGGTAAAAAATCACCAAAAAGATTAAATAGATTTTCACATGTTTTTTTTATTAAGAATTTCTCAAACATTTCTAAAACCTGAAAAAGTATCACGGAATAAGATTACAAAAATTGAGTATTATTTGAAACAACCTGTACTACAATTTTGGCATGTGAAATAGCAGCAACTGAGTTTAGTACGTTTGTTATTATTAGTATTATTGAAAATTAATTGAAGAGGAAATATCGGTTAAAAATGTTATTTTTAATGTTCGACTATTAGAGTTTTCACTTTTCAGTAATATAGAAATTATAATAGATTGTATATAAATGATTTAATTATACCAATTACTTATATAAGAAATATTTATTTATTAATTTCAAATGCCCAAATAATTGGTTATGACAACAGTATATCTCGCCATTTTGGCACAAAAGACGAAAGTGATGAACCTTCATAAAGTGAGCCACTCAGTGCCTTATTGTGGCCACAAAAGTGGGAAAGCGTAATTTAGAAATCTGGATCCCCAGACTTGGAAAGTCATTTCACATGGAGGACACTGCGACCAAAATGTATCTAACGACTCGCATTAGTAAAGACAACGAGTGCCCTAGCCAACCAGCCACCAAGCCAGCACTTAAAACTTGTTAAAACTAGTATTAAGAAAAAGTTATGAAGTCACTTTATCTTTTCCAGTCTTTTTTAAAATAAAGGAAAGTGAAATTAGATACAAAAGCACGTTTACCCGATATTTAATTAATACTGAGAAATATATGAAAAGAATTGAATGGTTTTCACAAAAGAAAACAGTTTTTAAATTCAAATCACAATAAATTATTCTGATACCTTCAAAAGTAATAAAGGTAAATTAGCCTGATTTAAGATTCATTAAAAATGAATAAATGTGACTAAGACAGATGGTTAATGCAAATACTAAAAAATATGATGTTAGTATTAATTTAGTTGCATGTAAATTTATTTTATTTGTAGTTATTAATTAAAAATAAATGTCACTTTTTAACCTACAAGGTTTGTAAGAATTTTTCCGATAGAATACGCAAAACAAGAAAACTCTCTACACTTAATTACAATAATACATTATTCCTTCATGTTTAGGGAAGAAGTAAATATGAACTTAGACAACAGTCGCATTCAATATTCAATGATTTTTATTTTGTTTCATTAAATATGAATTTAGTTTCTTAATTTATGTTAAAACTTTGAAAGCAAATTTAATTACTTAATAAGTGTTTGAAAATATTTAATAAGTCAGATGTTGAGAAATATATATATATATAGTAGAATATTTATAAGTTATAATAAATTCAATCTGATATTTATTAAAAAAGGGAAACAAATTAATTTGATGAATTAATTTTACGATATGAAAACCAATTAATTTTCTGCATGAAATTAATTCTAATGCTATATAAAACTAATTAATTTTCCAAAAATTTTTATTTATCTTATGCATCATCCATAAAATATGTATGAGATAAATAAATTCACAAAATTATTATATTAACAGTCTTAATATTTTATATATTCTTATAATGCATCTTTCAGCATTCATTATAATTGTTTTTCCTGTATAAAGAGGGGAAATATCTATTTACAGATGTACTTAACAAAAAAAAAATTTCAGAATAAATTTACTTCTATTTGATGCATGCCATCCTTAGTGGAATAAGTTTAATTCTATTTGTGTTTTCTTTCGGTTAGTGAAAAAATAAAGATTTAATCACAGACTGATTTTCTAAACATTTTTAACAGAACATTGATTTTTTTAGAATTCACTTATTCAGATGGTTTCATTGAAGACACTTCATAATTTTCTTTTAAAAAAAGGCTTTATATAAACAATTTAAATTAAATAATTTAACTCTGTAGAAATATATAATTGATGAAAGTGATTAATTACTACTGATAAATACTGGAAATATACTTGTATGTCTGTAATTTTTACGACTGTCGAAATGGTACATAATGATTTTGTTCTCATCATAACGTTTAATGAATTTAAGAATTCATTGAATGAGAATTCTAATAAAATGTTGAAGTAAAATTTTATTAGAATTCTTATATTGTGAACCTGATTTTGCAAATAAATCCGTGTATCTATAAAATGGAATAAAAATAATCCCAAATCAAAAGGTATTTTATTTTTAAATGATAAAAGCATTCACACATGTTGTACAATCTGTTGACATCACAAATGAAATAAATATATCGCTATAGGATGAATTTTGAGAAATGAAAATGAATAAAGAAAGTAAAAACTAATGCTGCATTATTTATTTATTACTGTATCAATATTATATTGATTTAATCTAGAGGTAAAACATAACCATAAATAAAGAAAGAAAGAAAATTTTATATTTTCTCCCATTAAAATACTTTACAACATTAAAGTATGTATAGCAGAATAGAGGCACTCATAATTTTCTAAAAACATTTACTGTTCTGTTTATTTCTTAAATTTATGGTTTTCTTTATTATGAATGATACTCTTATTTAATTCCATACACTGTATATATTAAATTTATTCCCCACACAAATATTAAACGTTATGTTGAAATTATGCATACTATTCTAATCTAATGGCTTTTGATCTTATTTCGTTAAAATTTTTATGAAAACTTTTTTTTCATAAATTATTGATATTAAAAACATAATACTAATGTTGAATAGAGTGACATAACAAACACATGAAAATTGAAGCATATTCCGTGACGTAGTATTGATATTAATTGCTATTAAAGTTTTATTTTATAGTACAATCACATAAATTTTGATAAGGATGAGAATTGAATCTGAAATTCCATTTTCACTTAGAAGATAATTTCCCCAATTATTATTCAACGTGAGAAATGTATCTCAGAGCTTAATAAAAGTGTGCACACTTAATGTTTAATGTATATTTACTTGGAATTTCATATTTATGTTGCATAATTCGGAATACAGTTTAATAAAATCAAAATTTTCTAAGGAAGAAAACTGTGTGAGCCGGGAATATACTGATAATTTTAAATTGAAAATAAATCCCAAATATTTCTTATGTAAGAAATAGCACTCTAGTAATTCGCTTTCCTAGAGATTTTATGTGTACTATGCTTTTCCGTCTGTTTCTGACAGCTTCAAATATGCCAAATACAAGTCGGAGAAAAATGACGTGATTGTGCGTTCCAAACATGCTCATACTTCTCAGTTTACAATTTTCTTATTTCAATTTAATCCAAAATATATTTCACTATCTCTGCTCTGATCTTTTTACGAGTAAATATTTTATTCCACAAGATAAGAGATCGTAGCTCTAGATTCAATTGTAAATTGACTGTTTTGGGAAAAGGCATACGTTAAAACAAAATACTATGCATTCAATTTTAGGCATTGTATAAATAGAAACAGACTTTAATGTCATATACATCTTGAGAAATCGACATCCAAGTGACGTAACAGGACTTTAAAAATCTCACATATTTGCTGATCTAGTTTTTTTGTCAGATACATTATATACATTTCGTTGGAAAAAACAATATTTGCATAAATGTTAAATATTGTTAAATTAATGAATGATGATAAATAAATAGCTAAAACTATTTATATTTTAACCATTTAAACTTAAAAATCTGTGCTAAAATATTCCTAGAAAATATTGTGAGACAAATATAAAAAAAATATGTCATATATTTTAATAAAATATTATTTTGCTTTATAGAATAATGCAAAAATTTAAAATGATTAAAATCATTGAGAATTTTTTCATCATTATAATGTTTTTTTGTATTTTTAATAAAAAATATATAAAAAAATAGCAAACATTCTGAAATAATAGTAAATTGCAAAACTTTATTTGAAAAAATATGTAGAAAATGTATATATAGTTACACAAATTTATACTTGAATTATTATTAAATTATAAAAGGTAAAATATATAATTTAAGTAAAATAAGTGTAATTTAATGGAATTTATTTTTAAAGTTCTTATACTTATGTTCATTCTACTTTTTCTATATTAATGTATTGCTTTTCCATCAATAATGGAAAAGTTATATTTTAACTACTTATATTTTAAAGTTATATTTTAATTAGTTATATTTTAAAGTTATATTTTAAATCTCTCTAACTAACAAAGTAAAGTTTCCTTTAAATTTTCATATAATATGTATGTGACTCCACACTTTCTTAAATAATCTCACATTTGTAATCCAAAAGGTATCTTGATCTTTTGATAAATCAGAATGACTTTCATACCATTATTTACTGAAATTAAACCTTTTCATTCATTTCTTTTTTAATCGATTTATATTTTGTTTCTAATTGTCATTCTTTTGTTTTCTAAGGTTTTCAAGAATTTGCTTATGATTACCTCCGTAAATTTGTATCTTGTTAAATAACTATTTTAAATTTATTTTCGTATTATATTCACACTTCTCTCTGCTTTTTTTTACTGATGTGTCTATAAAAGTGAAATTTCAAGGGTTGCCTATTTTCCCTATTTTATTCAGAATTGTAGCCGAATTTATTTTATATTTACATAAGTAAATAAACAATTTGGTTAGTAGAAATAATTGATATCCGTTTTTCGAATTCTAAATGTTTTATAAATATTTCAAATGGATTTAATCTTTTTCCGTTTATCAATGATATTGAGAAAAAAGAAAACCATCGCACAATGTCAATTTCGCCCACATGATTACTAGTAGGTTAAATTGACAAGCTTACTCCTAAAGCTATTCCCAAATGAGATTTATTAACTTGACTGAAATTAGCTATTACTCTTAATTTAAAGCTGGCAATTAGCTTTAGAATTATTTAACCAAGAAAATAATTTGTAACTAAGAAAATAATTTTCGATAGTTTAAACAAAATATCATCAAATTTTACTTTCCTTCTCTAGATAGATTTTTTTAAAAATAAATCACGAACAAAGCATTTCAGACCCTTCAGCAAAATAATCTAAATGTATGCAATAATATTTGATATTTCCAGCACTACGACACAATTCACCGTATGAATATTCTGAAATTCTAGAGACTAAGTTTATACCAGCTCTAACTACATCTAATCTTCCCTGTCCACGAAAATCATTATTTGAGAAGTCAGTACACAATATAAATATATTTTTATTCTATGTTGGAATTAATTCTTTATTTTATTTAGGTTAATTACCCTTGTTTCAATTTGGAATACATTTTTAAACAAAAAGTTAATTGCTTAAAAATTTTTGTTTAAAAACATAAAAAAATGTTACTAAATTATAATATTGGGACTTAAAGTATGTATCGACTAATTATTATATAATTATGTTATAATATAGTATTATTTAAATGGAATATTTAATTATTTTAGAGTAAATTTATAAATAGAGTAAAATTATTCGTAATAGATAAGTTATAATAAAGTTTATATAATCAACACAATTTTGGAAAAGTCTTAAGACATCTTGTTTTCTACTATTTGGAAAATGCTTATAACTTTAGAAACTTTTCCAATTTTAGGAACCTTGCTTCAGCTGAGAAATGGCAACAGCAAACAATAGCTGATAAATGACACTTGGCCACTTGATAACGTTGATCATATCGCTGACTATTAAATATTATCTACATCCCACCAGATAGATGTCCATTCTGTAGCACTAGGTATTGTGATATACGACCCAATCATTTAGGTATTGTTGAAAAATCCTTATGTTTACTACCAAAATCATATCTAGATCAAAGACCAAAACCATAGGTATTTAGAAAAAAGTTCCGATAATTTAAGTTGTTGAAAAGGTTGCTGAAGTTTACATTCTCCCAATTAGGTCCTGACCAAATTACTTCATATAGATGACAACAATTCAGATGACACCGTCTTCAAGTATTTATAATAACTGCATAAATAAATAGAGCAACCAAAGTAAAGAGTTTCCAAGCTTAGTGTAGATGGTATGCTGTAATATCACTGGATTTAACCAATGATATAGACATTTATCAAATGATATTGATATAGCATCTTTCCTGATTGTTTGATACTATCGGTATTTGGGATTTGGAGGCATCTTGAAACCACTACGATAATTAACAGTATCTTCTCCAGTTGTTATTAAGACCACTCCATGCCGCTTTGTCCAACTTGCAAATTGATACACTCATTCAACCAAATTTGCTTCTTTGAGGCTTTTTAGGAGGTTATTTTCGAAGACAGAAAATTAATAATAATGACGTTTTGTACACGTTAAAGCAGGGGTTGGTCTTCAAGCTTTGTTTTTTTAACGAGCATAATGAGTATAAATTTAATTCACAGAAGTTGGGATAATAAACAATAGAGAACTGGTCTTTAAACATTGTAAACTTATGAGAACCCAATAAATATAATATTTTTGGGACATGAGATAATAAAGAAAAGATTATTCGAGCAAATTTTGTAACACATGCGAGAAAAAAACATTTTAATATTTTTTATTACTAATAATAACAAAAATTAGAAAAGCATTACAAAATAAATTTAATATAAAGGTAAATAAAATATTTAATTTTAACGACTCGTATAAGTTGGTTTCACTTGCTCAAAAATGTATATATTATTTCGAATTCCATTGTCTCTATTTGTAAATGGACTTTATAAATAAACTGGTTTATGAATAAACTGATATGTTTAATATCCAATTTATTTCTGTGTGTATTCTGTTTTCTTATGAGTTATACATATGTTAAAAACATTTTACACAAATAGCAAAGAGCAAGAACGTTTTTACAGCTTTTGGAAAAATGTGATGAAAATCTTTATAAATGCTTAGCTAAAGCTCAAAAAATGTTCTGTCTTGTATCATCATCCTAACATAGATTCACATACAAAATCTCTAAATCTTAAAGTCATTTATTTTTAAATTTCGAGTATAAAATATAATAGTCTACCCGTGAAATAATATGTAGTAATTACCCGTGAATTATGTTAGTTTCTCTTTTAAATACACATTATACAAATTCCCATCGGTCATTGGCGCTGAAATGTTAATTATTTTGTTAACTCCGCAAATAACATCATGTTGCAGTGTTCATAGCTCTGGATGTATCATTTTTGAATGCATGCATTTTTCACAACAAAATAGGTTCATTAAGATGTAAAAGTACATTTCGTACCACGTGTTTAAATGATACAAATTTATTAACAAAAATCCTACAAATTTATTAATACTAAATTTCTTAAGTTGGTTTTATCGACAAAGTTCATCTGATTTTATTCAATATAAATTAATGTCCATTTGAAAAAATAATAATATGCGATATTTATTTTATATATATTAAAATTGTCTAAATTAATTTAAAAATAATATGTGGACACATTTAAAATTAAAAAGTGTAAATTCTATTAAGACATTAGGAAAATGCATTACTAATCACAACATTAAAACTCAGCTTATTTACTACAGGTATTCATTTTTAAGTACTAAAGATTTTTTAAATTCTTTTTAATAAATAATGTAATATTTACAGCAGAATTTCTAGCAAGAACAATAGAATAGTCAAAGAATTCTTATTGGTTGTTGACACAGCAAAAAATAAATTTGTTATTTAACTAGTAAAAAGTTTTCCAAATATTCCTAAATGCATTGTAGTTTAAATATAAATAACTGAACAAGTTTTTTTTTTATTTTTACAAACTTATATATTTTATGTTCAGGAAACAACAATGTCTTTGTTTTAACTTTCATAAGCACATATTTTAAAAAAAACATAAATATGAAAATCTAAAATTTTTAGTTCATTTAATATAATTTTATATTAAAATTTAAAATAAAACTCAAATAATTTGAGTTTCTATATTGCAATATTTTATTTCTCATTTAATTTATTTGTTGAAAAACATACTTTCTCACAGGAAATTTTCAAGTTAATTACTGAAATTTAAAATAATGATGAAAATAATTTTAACTAAAACTTATAATTTAAAATATATTATTATCTCTGTAAAAGATTCGAAAATAAATTTTAAGTAACATACCTGCCTTGAATAAGTAATGAACTAAACACAGTAAATGGAGTAGTATATTATTACTTGCTTGCAATTTGGAAATAAAATATTCTTCTCGCGAACTTCAATTCCAAAGAAAAATTTTCTCAAATAATTTTAAGTTTTAAGAGAATAATTTTCTTTTATTTTTCATAGTCAAAAATGTCAGCATGTTTTTTATTTCTATTTTATCTCTCGAATTATATTATTCTGTAATTCACTTTGTAGAATAAATCTTTACTTATTTTATAGAAATAAGTTTAATATTTCGTCAAGGAAAGCAAAATTCTGATAATCTTACATGGGGTGCTAAGATTTATGCAGTCAGATTTTAAACATTTTAGAGTGTCACCAACAACACGCTTAGCACATGTAAAACGTGGTTGATCTTTTTTATCACTTAACCATCAACATGGGATTTATATATCTCCGTTGAAACTGAAAAGCTTTAAATGATCCCTTATGTCTAGAGCTTTAGAATAGATATAATGGAAATTTATTTATAAAGCGTATCACATTCCCGAAATTTAACATTATACACAGTCATTTGGAAAAGATGCATGAAAAAGAATGAAACATTTTATTTACCTTTGTCTTTTCACGACAAAAGTAAGAACACTTTTTAACAAAATTTTAAATAAATTTCTTAAAAAATCTATATTCGTATGGAATAACATTTAGCTTTAGTTAATAAGAAAAGAAATTTGGTAAAAGAATTTGTATTTGTATTGAATAATGGAAAATATTGCTCTAGCAAGCTTTATTGACTAATAAATTAAGTTAGTGTTGTATATTATACTAAAACCTATAGCTTGTAAAACACTAACAATAAAACTACATAATACATAAAGTATGAGATTCAGAAACAGGAGAAAAAATTTTTCAAAAGGAAACAATAAAATTATATTTACTAAACTTTGCAAAAATGTGTATTTGATTAAAAAATTATAATATTGTGAAAACAAGGAAAATATTTTAAATTTCATAAACATTGTTTAAAAGAACTCAATGGTATTTTGTTTTCAGTACGAACAATTATTTACTTGATTAGATTTTCAATAATCATGAAATAAGTTACTTTAAAAGTAAAACATGTAAGTTATGTTAACATAAAGTTAAGAACATGCAAATTTCGTCGCTGATGTACGAAACAACTAATATCAATTAAGCAATGAAGAGTTAGTAATTATTTAATAATTAGTAGACAGAAATGTGCTAGTGATACTTTACTTTGTCATCGTGAATATGATATTACAACAGCATGACTTAGTCATACAAGAAATCTCGATATTGGAAGAGAGACAAAAGCAATTCCTTAAGACCGAACAATTTGGAGTAGCCTAAAGTATTCCTGAGGCAATATTATTACTTTAAAAATGGAAATGTTATCGAAGATCAGGATAAACAAATAAATCAGGATATAATCGAGGATAAACAAGAATACAAAATGAGTATCTGTATATAATGTTTTTGGGTACAAGAGACATCACTACACCACTGCAACAGAACATACAGAGGAATATTGAAACTACTGAAAATGATTCCATTTTATTGATTTGATATGGTCTGTGATTTATTAAAAATATGTATTTGTTTTAGTTGCAAAAAATGGGAAGAACAGAATTCTCAGCAAAGAACGAAAGTAATAGAGCAAAGTTCTCTTCACAGCGAGTTTTATTTTAATGCACAACCTCAACAATAAGAGAATTATCATCATGATGGAGCATGACATCCTAGAAGACTTTGCATTTGAGCATGAAAATATATAAAAACTAAAATAATGATAAAGCCATTGGATTGATTTATTGCCCCAAGACCTGTGGATTTTATTTTGTTGACAGTAGGATGCCATGCTGCTTGCATTAGTTGGGCAGAAAATCAAATCCTTTTTTGATGGTTTCAAGATGAATGAAGGTAATTTTTCTAATTTTTCTTCCCGAATGACTTTTATCCTAGGTACAACTTAACTAAAAGCTAATTATCGTATGAAAAAAGGTACTTGGATAGGCTTTGTATTTATGTATGAAATGTTCGATGAAATATTGTAGAAAATGTTAATCAAGATGTTGGCTGGCATCTCTGCCAGCAAACGAATCATAACAAAATCACTGACATCTCAATGATATTGAGATGAGAGATTCTAATTATTGGTACCTTATGCAAAAATATCTGATATGAATTTCTCTTACTTTGCATTCGTGCGGCATATTTATCATAATCATCATGCATATTCATCTAACTAACTTTCTATTTAATATTATTTTACCTACTATAACATCATACTCTTTTACATTTAGTTGATGATTACCTTTTAAAAGAAGCAATAATTAATTGAACTGCTCAGCTCATTCCCCAGATCAACAGAATATGCTTGGGATATTCTATGGAGAAGTGTTGCTAATCGCCTACCTATATTAGAAATAATTTAGTGCCATCAAAATTTAAAAGTGGGTGAGAATTATCTAGTCTCTCCTGGATGTTTTCATTGATTTCATGCCTTGTAGGTGCATGACATCAACTTTCATTGAAGAAAATTATAACCCATTCATTTTATTAGACAAATCCCGAGGCAATTTTTATAAGTATATAAAGCAATTTTTATGTAAACATTTCTTACAATTTTTTTTATTTCTTGTTAACCATAGAATGTCAAATTTTATTTTTCTGCGTATCAGGCAGAATTTTGTTGTCACAACAACTGCTCATCAGTCAATGAAAGTTTTCCTTCAACAAATTACACTTAAAACAATGATATATCCTACATGCATATCAGGATGAACCGAAACATGTTTACAATAAAAAATGCAAATAAGACGCATTTTGTAAAAATTTCTTATGAATAAGACTTCCCATTACATTTAATGCGAATATTTTTTAACAGTAATTTGTAGATTAATAGCAAAAAGTTTTCCGAACAAATTCATTCACCAAGTTATTGAACGACAAAATTGAACCTCACTTTATCTTTCAAAAAGGTATATATTTTTTGATTATTTTTCAAGTTGAAAAAATTTAACACAAAATATATAGAGTTTTATGACAGTCAAAAGGGAATTATTACCAACGTAGTTAAGAAAATTCAGTTTAAAAGAAATATACCAAATGAATTAAGTGATTTTTCTCGTTTACATATAGATTCATGTAAGTTGTAAATAAGAAGATTTAGAAATATTCCAAAACGTTTTTGAATGCATATATTACTTAATCTTGAAAATGTAGCACATAGAGCTTCATGAAATTTTCAGAATGGAAATTGAAAATTGGAGTAAATAAGATAGCATAATCATCAACTTAACAAGCAAACACTCCAGGAGAGGATATATATGAGGTTCGTAGAGTAAACACGGTAACTTCCGGAGGCCAAGAAGAACTTTTATTGTCAAACCCCTATTATTGTCTTCTAAGAGAATCTTTCATAAATAGTGAATCGTATTTACATGTCGCAAGGGATATTTTAAAACTTACAATTTCAACACAGCTGCATACAACAGGGGACAGCAACGTCACTCGTAAACTATATGAAGGACGAACAAAAAGTGTCAATTTGAAAATATTTAAATTTTTTCTTGCGTATGCTGATGTCATCTCACCTCATTGATGATCATTGATAAAAGAAGTGTTGCCTACAGAGCGGAATATCCTTTAGAAAGTGAGAATGTGATCAGGGTGATTGCGGATTGTCTTTCTGAGAAATTTGTTTTCATATTGGATACAACCATCATGAAAATAGGGAAATTATGTGTATATATATATATATATACACTACTGGCCATTAAAATTGCTACACCTATATGCGACACTAATAATTAAGTTGGGGAAAAAGTAATCTATTAGACACTAAAATATCCTCTTGCGGTTTTTTGTTTGATTAATTCAGTTAAGAGTACAAGGTTCTAAAAATGGAAGACAACAAACAGAAAATTCGTTATATTTTCTCGTTTTTCTCTTGTAACGGCGAAAAAGATAGCCGGGTGGCTAAAATTTTAAAAGGTGTTTATCGTCCTATATAAGACTGTAACAACCAGTTACGTACAATTTTTGTTTCGTTCGATACCGTTCGGGTATTTTTGATGTTAGAGATGCACCTCGCTTGTGGATACAGCATCGTCGAAAATGTCTATAAAATATCAAAAATGATCGAAGTTAACCGCATGTCAGCAGTCGTAACGCACAAGACCTAAAAATCTACATGAAAGCTGTCTTAAACCTTTTTACAAAGTGAGTCCAAATGAAGTTACATAAAGTTCACATAAAAATAATGGATTTCTTTTTCCCCAAACTAATATATATATATATATATATATATATATATATATATATATATATATA
>JAPDSC010141057.1:166960-180030 GCA_026290005.1 Latrodectus geometricus
TAGTTTCTTTTAAAATTATTTATTTTAAAAGTATGTTATCAAAAAAGTGCAAATCCTTAAGTTTTTTTTCAAATAATAAAAAATAAATATTTCTTAGATTTAAGCAGAAAATAATTTAAATAAAATAGCTGTTTATTTTAATTGAGTAATTCAGCCTTTACTCACAATATTTATATTCTTTTATATGATGACATTAATATTACTAGCAGTATTTATACTTTGATGTTATGTTACTCTTGGGATTACAGAAAATGAAATCTGTAAAAAATAATCTAAAATATAAAGTTTTATGTTTTAAATAATTGCTGTAAATAAGAAAGAAAATATGTATTACGGTATTTCATTCAAAAGTAATTATTTTATAATACATTAAAAAATTTACATACGTATATTACTTTTTTAAATTTAAATTTGAATTTTTTTTTCTCGTACGCGCTAGAAATATTTCTCTTCACTCAAAAGATGACCTTTTAAATAAAAATATTTATTATTAAAGGTTTGAAAATATTTGGATACTGCCAATATGTCAAACGTTTTGTTAAAGCATAAAAACTTACTGTCAACGAAAATTTGACAGACGATGCAGACTCCATAAATATGTAAATTAATTTGTAAATTTTGCAAAATTGAAAGAAAATCAATCATGAAAAGAATAAAAAATGGGGCAAAGAAGTAGCTTGAATTTAACTCAATCATTACTCGTTTGAAAAAGAATAAAGATCCGAATAGTATTGTTGCACCAGTATCAACTTAAGAGCAATGGATGTCTTAGAGAAATGAATTACATATTTTTTGATTACAACAGTGATCGGCAAACTCATTAGTCAGCAGATGAAGTTATCAGCAGTTTAATGAGTGAAATCTCTTTGGAGAGCCAATTTTTATAACATTAAATGATATAACTATGTAGGTGGTCTTAAATTACCTAGGTATGTGTGAATAAAACTTTGTGTTATTCTTAGAAACGATATTATTTATTGATGAAATGCAGTTGTAAGGTATCCAAACACTTAAATCATGATAATGATGAACAAGCATGAATGTGAATATATGGTATCTCCTTGGATAGCTTGTGTAACTCAGGTTAGCTTCAGTTAGGTCAGTTCAGGATGCTTTTAATTTTAAACACGATATCAAGTCCACATCAATAAAACGCCTTCTCTATGTACTCTTGATAACTTTCATACTTGAAAATGATTGTTCTCTTAAACATGTAGATCTAAATAAGGAATCCGAAACAGCAAACGCTTGTTTTTTGGCCAATATTTTGAGTTAATACCACTGTTTAGTGTGATAAAAATCAATACAACTTACTTCTCCAGGTTTTTCAAAGAGCACTTGTGCTTTGAGCTAAGCTTTGTTTTTCTTCAGTGTTTCTATACTAGCACTAAGATGTTCAAATTTTTAGGACTATAATTGTTTTTTCCAGCTATAGAAATTAAATTCCAAAGTTGCTAATGCCAGTATTAAAGAAAGAAAATAAGGTTCTATTATAGTAGTATTAAGAAGCTTTTTCTAACAAAGACTAATATCACATTTTAGTTTCTGATTTCCTGAAATGGCTGATAAAAACTCCCCTATTTAAAACTGGTTAAAATAGAAAATATCAGATCCAAATTTAATTTCTTTGCAATGCTTCAACATGCTTGGAAAATCAATCTTTCGCCTTAAAAATCTCGATACAAATGAGATAATTTGACTTCAAATTAAATAACTTTTTGTAGTGTCGATGAAATTGTTTTCTTTTCTGCGTAGTTTTGATTAAACTGATTTAGATGAGATGTAACATCTGCCATTAAATAAAATTTTAGGATGATTTAGATCTTCTCTCGTTCTGGATTAATAAGCTCTCTGTTCAAAGAAAAATGCTTTAATTTCTTTTAATAAGTACGCAAAATGTTTCAAAACTTTTTGTCTTTACTTTGTTACGCAACAGAATATACGTGTACTCATTCTCTATTTCAACTAAAAATTCATTAACCTGGCAATGATTAAGAGTTTAATCGATTATGTGATTGATAATATTAACCATAATTTACATAGCTTTGCGAATTTCTTCAAGAAATGTCTGAGAACAAAAAGCTTCTTGTTGAATGACATCACATGGTAAGTAAAGTATCTCGTGATTTTTTTTCAAAATGGCAACAAAATTATTTCTACTTCGATTATACGTTTCACTTCATTTGTTCGATTGAAAAGTTTTCTCGAGAGAATTTATAGGATTTATATCATAAAATACATCAACTGCTACTGTGAAAGTTGAAACCAATGTAAGACTTCCGACTTGGGGATTAATTATATTCGAAGATATTTCGATTGTACTAAATAAAGGTAATTTTTTAAATTGTTCTTAGAATATTTGTTTTGTTCTTAAAATCTTGAAATAACTCTTCGGATCCAATTATAAAACAGCTATTATGAATTTGTCTTTTGTATGCAGTTTTATACTTAAACAATCTCTTGACTAATTACAAAATTTTCAATATCATCATTATTGCAAAGGTTGCATCTCATAATTAAATACAGAACTTGCTTTTTCTTTATTCTGCAGTTCAATTGCTTTCTTTCTAAAGTCAGTGCAATCGAAATATCAAGGTAATACACCAAATGACTTATAAAATGGAATTTTATGCCATTTGGTATATTAATTTGAAATTTCCAATATTGAGTCAAAAGATTTGAAATTTTAAATTTCAAACATGTCCAATTTGAATTTTTTTATATTGTATAAAACCCAAACTATTGTGTATATATTTTTATGTTGATTAAATTTAGTTTCTAGGAAATATTTTTTTCAGACACTCGTCAAATTTGAAAATTTAGGAAGCTAAAAGCCAGAATATTTTGAAAAAAAAATGAATTTCTTCTTATCATTATTTGGTTTCGAATTAAAGTTAAAATTGTCATTAAATGATTATTAATTCAAAACATTAGTTAAAATTTGGCATATGATGATAACTGCGACATACATAGGTGAACAACGAACAATACCTTAAGGTTAACAGATTTGGAATACTCTTGTATAATAAGCACCTCGTAATTCTGAACCACCGTCTGGTGATGAGGTCACATCTGAGCTGGCTTCTTCTTCTCCGCAGTCACGCCAGACTAGCGAAAGGACTTTGGCTATCACAGATTACCCTTATCCCCGAAGCTGCAGTGACTAAGTGAGGAAAAATGTGGTCATCCTCCCAATCGCTGCCCGTGGCAAGTGAGCTTTACTTTGTTGATTTTATTGAAAAAAGCATGAAGATACAAAGCACCCTGGGGCTGTCATTACGAAAGCACAATTTGATGCATAAATTCTACAATAAAAGCGCCAAAATTGTTTTTAAATTTCTCAAAAAAAAAAAACTTTAGAATAATACTGACAGATACGTTTTCAATTGTTTTCATATTAACTAAAATTGTTTTGCACAGGCATGATTGGTTTTTGACCTGTATTTTCAAGATTTTATAGTTTTTACCTGCTTTTGACCCCAAGCTTTTTTGTGGAAGAACCATTATCCACAAAAAGAAAAGCTACAATTTGCTTGCGCGGTACGGTTTGTAAACCACGAAATTAAAATAATGTAAAATAAACCAGATATTCGTTTTCTATATTTAACGAATTCGAGTCTGTAGGAAATACTCCATGCATTACTATACGATTTAGCAAAATGTGATGCTTGAAAAGATTATGAATAAGAAATTTATACTAATTATATTTAGTTCTGAAAATGTGTCATTATCATATCTTGACTATTTGAACCAACAATATCATCAATTTTAGAAAATGTAGAACTGCGATTTGGAAATAATTACAATTGTTCACGTAATTAGACTGTGCAGTTAGTATATATCCTAAAATTATAAGTTTGCTCTATATATATAAATAGGTACATGAATTCCATTTAAGTTTTCATATTGCTATATATAAAACCTTCATACATGCATTAAAATATAATTAAAATTTAAAAATAATAAAAAAATATACTTGAAAATTTTAACAAAATGAATATAATTGAAATATTTTAAATAATGTGAAGATTGTAATGAATCCTAAACTGAAATATTTTTAAAACCAAAATGAGATATTTATTGCTGTTAATGGAAATTCTGAAAGATATTTAATAATAAAACCTGAACAAAAAATTGTCAGGTCTTTAAAATAAATTTAAAGATTGAAGAAAGGACACATTTTATCAATAAAGGTTTTACATCAATTATTAGCATGTAATGTAAATATAGACATTAAAAATATTACTTTTCCTATATAAACAGATATTGAAGAAAATGGTAAAATAGGTAAAAATTATAAACTTAGTACAAAATTCACTAAATTAGATATTGATTATATTGAAAAGTGCTATACAAAGCTCCAGAATTATTTTTCAAAAATGTATTAAGCCTATATGTCATTTAATTGAAATATTTAATTTTTCTTAATTGGAAAAATTTCGAACATTTTTCCATTAACTGTTATCAATATTCCTTTACTTAAATTTCAAAGAAAAAAATATTAATAAACGTATAATGCTGTAAATATATGATTTGAAAAATAAAGTTATAGTTTTAAAATTGCTTATTTTCTAATTTTATTCAAAAATATTTTAGAAGCTAAGCAATTTTCCAATTTAGTTAAACAATTTTCCACTTGCCTTATTTGAAAACTAATTCATTCTATATTTTATTACCCTCTATTCTCTCTAAAACGCTGATACATTAATTAAAGAACAAATCAAAAAATAATAATTATTAAATTTTGAAAATTATTTTGATTGAAGTCATTTTAATTGAGCTGTGAGACAATAAACACCATGAAATAAAGTTTAAATTAATTTAATTAATGTAGCTACAATTTTTTTAATTTTAATAGTATGCGAGTTTAAAATAATATATATGCATATAAATAATTTCTAGTAGATAAACTTAATTTATTTTCATTACAAAAAAAATTAATAGAAAATAAAATTTCTTAAAGTTAATCCAGACCATTATATATAATCACATTTTGAATTTTGTGTTCAGTTGTTCTCTCTTTCTGGTTCATTCAGAAAACGAATTGAAGTAAATACATGAAATTATGTAATTCATTTTTTTTAAATTATAGAATCATTTTTGCAGATACTTTTTTAGAGTTATTAATGTTTCATGAGAAACTATTATTTACATATTTAAATTTAACATAAAACAGAATTCCCCATGGTAATATTTTTCCGAAATAATTCCACATTATTTTATATAGATTGAATTTTTTATAATATTATTTGTGTGATTTACATTACAGTTCAATTCAATATTTATCCACCATTATAAATTCCATATCTGCCTTAGAATGCATTCAGGGTAATCTTTACATCGGGTATTGCCATCCTTTCTGTTTTACTTCTAACAGATTAAATTTTCCAATATTTTCTCTCTAGAAATTTTGCATAAATCTTATTAGGGAATCCGTTTATCGTTTTATTGTCACTGCAAATAATTTGCATAGTTTTCTAAGCCATTGGAAAAGTTTTAGATTAAACTTAAGCATAAATCAGTGTGGCTATAAGAATAGGGATTTCAGTGTAAATAATACAGCAGGGTGGATAATGAAGCACTCAATAAACTTTGTGCTTAAATATTTTTCATCTTAAAGTTTTATGTCTCCACGGTGTTTAATATATAAAAAACGTTATTTAGAATTTAGGAAAAGTTCGGTATAATTTTTTTTCACATAAGTCACATTTTTATACGTTTAATGCATTCTATTATGTAAAAGCTTAGTCTGGCTTCATGACTAAATAAAAAAAAAACTTTTTTCTGTAAGTCTCTTAAATGATGACTTAAGTATTTTTACGATATACAATAACTTAAAATTTCCTTTCATTTTTATGAATCCAATTTAAGTAATTCATATTGCTTAGGTATATTCGAATTATAAGAGTATCAAACATTAATTCTGTTAATTTTCTTTACAGTTCAATGACCTTTACTTCTAAACGATCTTTACTGTGTTTAAAGTGAACACCTTTACTTAACTACCCATATTCACCATTTTTAAGAAATAAATATCAAATAAAGTATTGTATTCACCTTGTAATACCATTCTGTAAAATTTGCTGTTTATACATGAGTATTTCAGTTAATTCATAACGTAATTTCTATACATCAACTTCAATTATTAGCAATTTAAAATCATTAGTTAATTGAATTTACAATTTTAGAATCCAATCTAAAATTTTATAACGAAGTTAATCTACTTATAGAAATTTTCTATTTGTGTCTCATGATTAGTAAAGATAATATTGACTATTTATATTATGTAGCATTTAGCGAGTTAAATAGAATTCAACTTTTATCGACTTAACCGAAGATCTGTCGTATTCGCAACATGCGGCTAGATTATGTTAAATCTAGCCGCATGTAGGTCTTGATATAATAGATCTTGGCCACAATCCAAGTAAAATAATACAAACATTGATTCAAAGTATTGGGGATATTCTGTTTGTTCCAGTTCTAATTTACGAAGACTCCCACCTGGCTGCTTCCAGTTAATTGATAGAGACATTTAAGCTAGATACAGGGAAGCATGCTGGTACGACAAAAATATGACTTTAGCTTTATTATGAGCTTAATTTCATAATTTATGTAACAAAATATTTAAATGATATTTAAATTATCATATAGATGGTTCCTAACATGATACCCATTGTATTATTGTTGTACCTAGCCTTTTTTATTGTGTGCTAGTTTAATCACGCGCTCCTGTATGATTCACTTCTAATTGAGTAAATAATTTAATGAGTTTTGAGATAAGTATCATTTTGTTTTTTCATTCTTTTTCTTCTGCAGATTTTATCATACCCATCATGGCTTGAATCTAATTTAAATTTATAGCAAATCCTTATGAAATATTTTTACTTTAATAACCTTGATATTTAAGGGCTATCCTTAGAATTTTCTTAAAAAGATATGAGAAATATAAAATAAGTTTGATTTATTCAAATATATGCAATCCACGAAGACAAAAATGGAGTTAAGTAAAGAAAGCTTAAGTTAAATATAAAGACAATGCAGTTAAGCTGGATTTCGAAATTTAATATATCTTGTGATCTGAATTTCCCAAAAATATTTTGAAATTCCGGAACTGATTTCTCGATACATTCTACAGAATTTTTATTGCAACATCTCACATTTCAAAATAAAATTTAATAAAATCTAACTCTCGCTACTTTCAAAGGAAACAAACTCTATATATGGATGGAATATTCTGATACATTCTCTAAACTAAAAAGAAATACCAGACATTTCCTTCTATATATGAAATAGAATGCTGACGTAATTCGCCCTATCTCTCTCTCTTGTGTAGGTTTTATTTTTACCGTGGTTCACGGTATGTTTCTGACAGTTTCAAATATGCGAAACACAAGTCAAAGAAAAATGATGAGAATGTATGTTCCAAACATGCTCATACTTTCCAGTTTACAGTTTTTTTACTTCAATTTAATCCTGAATATATTTTATCTGCTTAACGTTTTTAAAAGTAAGTATTTTATTTCAAAAGATAAAAGATCGTTCTTCACGTCGCAATTATACTTTTCTCAGTTATAGTTGCATTATATTTTTCTTTGATATTCATTTCTATATTCTTTTAAGAGACAGTAGTGAAAGTTTCTTTTTGAATATCATGGAAACACATAATAAATAATGGCATTACGAAACGGAAACACATTTGTTGAAATGTAATAACAGTATTTCAAAAAATTCATATATTTTGTACATAAATAAATAGCTCTATTTGAAACCACTGAATCTCTTAATAACACTATTTATACTAATTTAAAACAAAAAGTAATATATTTTTAATAATTTAGTGTTACCACACCCTAAATTGGTCGTAATAAAACTTACAATAGTTTGTTAATATTTAATTGGAAATTTTTATCTATAAACATTGCAAAGATATATAAATAAACAGATAATTTCACTTACATATAATAAATTATTTAATAAAATCTGGTATTTTTGTTAGAAATTTAATTAATTTCATGTACTTGTAAAGGCTGTTTTAAAAATTCATGTATTAAATATTTACTAATGATTATTTCTAATTGCTGTTTAATCAATTTGTTTAAAAATAATTGACTTATTTTAAACCATGAAACTGATAACCTGTCAACTAGAAGTGATTGTAAGGCATTTGATCATCCGACGTGTATACCCTTTTGAAGAATTTTTATAGATATTGAGCCGTACTCACGCATCGCAATATGATTAAAATACTTTATTATTTGACGAAATTACAAATACACTCATTTAGAGCCTTTTACATCTCCTATTTACATTTGGTTTTATCACGATAAAATCAAATAAATTTATAAATTACACTCTATATACAATTCTTTCAAATAATGTGAATACAAAGCATTTTTCTCATGAAACATACATTCTTTTCATCAAATATACATTTCTTTTGGGTAAATATTCCAAACAATTTCAATACTTAAATATACTGAAATGTAGGTTCCCCTCGAGCTAGTCCAGTTTTGTAAAAAGTGGCCATTAATCAAAATAAAAATCAATAATTATCTGTATTTTAATTCTTTAGTACAAATGTTATCATCTTTTGGTTTATTATTCAGTAATATCTGTAAAATTTATCTTTAAAGTTTGCTATATTTTTTTATAATTATAAATGACCACAATGTTATTCGCTGATATTTAATTACTTACCTTTAATGCAAATTAACTGCAATGAATTAAAATAGTAAAACTCGCATTATAAATCCTTAAACTTTGATTGCATTTATTGCTAATGTTCACAATGGAACATAATTTTTTATTTTTCATTTACTGACTATTTTGATGAAACTTATAACTTAAATTATTCACCCTTTATTTTGCTTCAATTTACATAAAAAGATTTAATATATTCAGAAAAAATATTTTCTACCCCTCTCGTTAAAAAAAATTGAGTTGAGGAAATGTACAAACCAGTTTCACTGAAGCACAAATTGGTCGTATGCAAATATTGAGGTCTTGATTTCATTTGCCAAATCTAATGACATTTAGAATTTCTGGTTGCATTATAAATTGAATTTTCTAGTTTTGTATTGTTGAATCGCACATCAATTTTTCATTTTTTTTAAGAATCACTTTATCACTAATTTCTAGGAAATTTTTAAAATATATTAAACCTTTGTACACCTTTTTTACATTTATGTGTCTCATACAGCATACTTAGGACATTTATAATTAAGTTGGGGAAAAAGTAATCCATTATTTTTTCGTTAGACGTCTGTAGTGATCGATATCTCGTGAGGTATCTATCAAACAATTTCAGATTTATGCTCGTTGGAAAGGTGATATTTGACACTAAAATATCCTCTTGCGGTTTTTTGTTTGATTAATTCAGTTACGAGTAGAAGGTTTTAAAAATGGAAAACAACAAACAGAAAATTCGATACATTTTCGTTTTTCTCTTGTAACGGCGAAAAAGATAGCCGGGTGGCTAAAATTGTGGAAGGTGTTTATCGTCCTATATAAAACTGTAAGAACCAGTTACGTACAAATTTTGTTTCGTCGATTCCGTTCGGGTATTTTTGATGTTAGAGATGCACCTGGCATGTGGATACAGCATCGTCGAAAATGTCTATAAAATATCAAAAATGATCGAAGTTAACAGCATGTCAGTAGTCATAACGCGCAAGACCTAAAAGTCTACATGAAAGCTGTTTTAAACCTTTTTACAAAGCGAATCCAAAAGAAGTTACATAAAGTTCACGTAAAAATAATGGATTTCTTTTTCCCCAAACTAATATATTTTCCTCAAATATATTAACTTCTTCAATGAAATACATCTTCTATTATTTTTTATATATCATCATTCACAAAATATGAAATATTATAGTGAATGAAAATGCTGACGAATAAGAAACATTAAATCAATTACAGTACATTTTTGTCAATAATTATGGATCGGCCTTTGATAGAAACATATTTTTCCGCTTTACATAACTGCTTCCTCTAAAAGCCACTATTCATATTTTTAATTTGAAAAGAAACTGCTTAAGTTCAAGATTGACTCTTCTGTTTATTGGGAGAATTAAAAGATTTCTCATTTTTTCAATTCTTGTATGCAATTCTAGGTTACATCATGCTTGTTTACAATTTAACTATTGTGAACTAAACTTTAACTACTGTGAGACAATGGTTAAAATCTAGCTTTAAACTGTGGTTTCAAACTCGAATTACTTAAACTTAAGCCTTTTTTTAATAACCTCATTTCATATTCTTAACATTTGACTTTGGTTTTTTATTTCTGGCTACATTTATGTCTAATTCAAATAATTCAGATGAATATTACAGTCGTCACTAATTAATCTGTTTGAATTTCAGTGATGTTAAGTCTGCCATATTCTATAACACAATATGTATCTTCAAAATATTTTTTCTTCTAATAGCGGGGCACTGGGTGACAAAATACATCGCCCACAACAATCCGGAAACTGCTAATCATTTTAGCACTCGTACCTCCGTGACTTGTGGGCACCTGTGAATCAAGTCACGGAGGTACGAGTAACATTGCCCACATCATACCACCACAAACCCATTTATAGGTTGGGTTACAGAGAAAGGAATCATCCATGCCTAAAACTTAGGCATGGATGTTTCCTTTCTCTGTTTGTCTGGGCTGTTGGTCCCGGGCTTCTAACCCGGGACCAACAGCCCAGGAGTCAGGAGTGCTAACCACATAGCCATTGGCCTTCATGTTCAAAATATAAGAAAAAAGTAATTAACTGAAAATAATTTACTTATATTAACGAGATCTTTTAATAATTTTAGTCAGATAAGTATTAGTCCCATGTTAATTAACTACTTTATTAACTTATCCTGCTTTTTTACAGCTCAAAGCTAAAAATAAAAAATTTCCATTGATTCTGATTTTTATTGCCATGAAATATACATTATTCTACATTTTTTAACACATTCATTAGGCATGTAAAATAAGTTTTAAACACATTACTTTTTAAAATAAATTTCTTAATTTTTCGGATTAACATATTATGAGTTTTATGAGAAACTGACAATAATTAAAAACACTCTTTTATCTGATTTTAGAATGGTCTGTAATAAATATATGAATACGAAAACAATCACCAGAAATTAAATTATTATGAATTTATTTTATGCATTTTTCCCACATATAACATTTTTAAATATAGATATTCTTAGAAATAATAATCAATTTTAAAATAAAAGTTATATATTTTCTATTTATATTACTTATTTGCTTAAGATTATATTCCTGAACAGTTTTGAAATTATTTTACACTTTTTTTCTATTTATAAATCAGAATAGTTTTCTTCCAAATCATTTCTTGCTATTTATTGATGGAGTTAAGATTAATTATCATTTTCTTTTAACTTCCAAATGTTATATATTGATACTTAAAGCATTTATCCAATGATTTTAAATATAGAACTCTAGATTGCTCTTTTATTATTATTTTTTAAGCAAAGGAACGAATTATTTTTATTTCGAAGTACTTTAATTAACAGTTTTTTTAGAGCAACCTCTTAAGATAATATGCTTATAATAATAAAAATATATTTGACTTTTTAAAAATTCAAAGATATTTTCCTTATATAAATATTTATAATAAATGTTGTGATTTAAATGTATAAAAAATTGATCAGAAAATTTTTTTTTTAAAATTAAATTCGTGAAGAAATATTAATAATATATATGATGATTAATTTTTATTTGCTTATTTTTCAATAAATTTTAATTCTTTCCTTGTAAAACTTTTAAAAGTAAAGAAATGCAAAATATGATATTTACATATAAATATTTTTACCGGAAAATATAATTACCAAACAACTATCTCTTTTTAAAATTATTTTAAGTTACAAAAAAATTACATTAAAATCTTTTTCATTTCTAAATAGGAAGTGTTAAATTTCATAGGCTTTTTTATATTTATGAAATCTGTATTTTACAAATAACTCCGTCATAAATAATTTATAAGTTCTGTACAAAAACTTAGAAAATACTCTTTAAACTTTTCATGTTTTGCTGTTTTGAGAAAATTTATACTTTTTGTAATCAGTTAATAATGATTTAAAATAGACAAGGGCTATGGATAAAAATAGATAATATATACTTCATAATATAATCATAAAATTAATAATCATCTAAAATCTTTTAAGATAATAAATATTTTTTGAAAATTAAAAAATTGCTCATATAAAATAAACAAGAACGGAAATAACCACATTTCTTTGATCTGAATTTATGAAATAAATATTATTTACTTGCTTTATAAATAAAATGATATATAATTAAATAATATGAGTGCTTTCAATTTCTGAATTTATAATTTTATATTATTCATTTCTTTTGAAATAATGGACGTTCCTTATATTAAAAATAAAAAGTTAGTTTTATTTGTCATGTTGAAAAATATAATTTGAATGGACTTCCATTCGAACAATAAATGATTTATTGTATCTCAAGAAAATAAAAATTTTCAAAGTTTCATTGAAATTCTAATGAATACAAAATTTCTTACACTTACATAAAATTTCAACATTACACACTAGTTTTATTGATACAATAAAGTTGATTTGATTGCATTTGCATTTATTCTCATGATTAATAATCAAAATTGGATATATAATTTAAATAAATTTCTTATTTACTGACTATGTGTGGTTCATATATTTTTATTTACTAATTTCCCCATCTATATATATTCGCTTTAGAGCAACCAAAAATCATATTCTCATTCATTATTCTTAGATTTATTAATATTGGCAGGGCAACTCAATAAATATTTCAATATCTTTCTATAATAGTTATAAATAAAACTCGATATACTCTAACTATAAAACGCAGATTGTTATGATTTGGGGACTCTTTCTCAGTGATATAGCTCTTTTTAATTAACAGCAATTTAACTACTGTGTTCATCATGCCATGAAAGATTTATCATACTTCATATAATACTTCTTCCGGTGACCATCTGTCAGTAAGATAAGGAATGATAACTTGCAACAACTCTGGCTCACGAAATGGTTCTCATAATTTATCAATTCAATTT
>JAPDSC010141057.1:185030-214121 GCA_026290005.1 Latrodectus geometricus
GAGAGAGAGAGAGATAAGGGAAACTTTTATTGTGAATTCAATAGGCTAGTTTCGCTGTTTGTATATCCATTTGTTTCCGTTTGCCACCAAATGCAGTGGCCTCAAGACTATTTCATAGAGTATGTTTCTCCTTCCCACATTTTTGAAAAATTGCTGAAAAGGATTGAGAATACTTCTCAGTTATAGAATTTAATTTTATGCATGAAATAAAATGTAACTATAAGTTACAGCTCTTTGTACTATTTGTTACATCTCCAGTAAATGAATAATTAGTAAGTTCTACATGTGTTGCTGAACTTATGAATAGGCCAGTTTTTTTTAACTTATGTTTCTTACAATCATGAATATTTTATACCTTCCTTTAAAATTTTACTTGCAACTGATTGTGAAAAATAGTTTCTTTTATTTTTAAAAATTTAAATGTAAGCTTAAAACGACAAAGAAATCCATAAAAATTATTTTAACATCATGCATTCACTATTTGTGAGAAACATTTACATTAAGAAAAATTATTGAATGTATTACCTGATATTTCTATCATCATTTAGCTATATGTAAACTCACATTTCCTATTTTTATTTAGGCAATGTGACTTAACATATAAAATAGTGTGCCTGGAAATAATTATGAATTTTTCTCACAAAAATTGATTGAGAAATTAGTTCTTCAAGTACATAAAATTTGAGTTCTTCATTTTGTCGTTTAAAATATTATTTAGTTACAGAAAAAATTAACTGTACGAATAAAAAATTGGACCTTTTTCCTTATATGTAATTTTAGAATCGAGAAGATGAATGTTATGAGATATATCTGATAAAATTTCTCAAATAATTGAATCATCAGAAACGCAAAGTTTAGATACGAAGCAAATAATTGAGGTGTTCTAATATGTTGAATATTATATATATATATATATATATATATATATATTAAATAAAGAATAAATGTTTAGCTTTTCAAATAGTATGCACAGTAAAAATGAATAAATTCTGAAATTATATTTTTTGTCAAATTATTTTAAAGAAGCTAATGTGAAATAATTAATAAGCTAATTACGCACACTACGTATATAATGATAATCTCTATATAACTCTCATTATTCTACACTCAAATTATGCTGAGTGCTGCTCATCTAAAATATACCGTACTCTCTTTATCCCTATTTGAATAATGATGTCATTCCATTACTATAACTGTTAGTTAAGGAAGCTATTATCTGAATATGGTTTATAATTAAACGACATAATTAGGCAGTTAAAAAGTGAAATTTACTTAAAACTATTAAATGAATTACAGTGGAATTAATCTAAAACAAGCTCCCGTATAACGGGTACTCGTGATTAAAAGAACATCCGCATTTTAGTAAATAGCAAGTCATATTCAAAACAGGTAATTTCAACGTTCCTAAATCACCTCGCATTAATCGAGTTCTACCATTTATGTAGTTAAGGAACGAGATACCTTTCTGTTAGCTGTATAGGCGAAATGAAATTACGCTATTTATTTAATGTCCATTACGCACACGATGGACTAATTTGACAGGCTGAAAATTTCTAGTGAAGAAATATTACGCTGAGATAACCAATGAATCCATTTATTATCCCCAAATTTATCAAATGTTTACTTAACTCATGTAGTTGACATTTTGCTCCAAGGCAATCAATCATTATTTTCAGAATTTAAATGATGATTTATAAAATTTATTTCGATTTTCCTAACAATAGACAGTGCTTTCCTGTTTTACCTAAGTGCTAATCTATAAGTGTGAAAGCTATGTTTAATAAATACATTCGTAAAATTATTTTTGCTTATAATTAATAACAAAATGTGTGTTTGATTTATAGATAAAAAATTATTCTAAAATCTAATTTTACCTTATACAAAGTACCATAAACAAAAATATGTTATGATTTTGAAATACATTAAATATAATAAAGTGAATTAATATGATAGACATGGTAAGTAGCGAATTGTTTATTCTTGTATCGTATATACAATGTACTTATAAAAAATATGAAATTTTCTTAAATTTCCTTGCAGAATGAAAAAATATTATTTATATGTGTGTGTGTGTGTGTGTGTGTGTGTGTGTGTGTTTATATTAATCACTCCACCAAAATGTAAATAAAAAATAACAATATTTTTTCCGTCTCAATATTTCCATTATTATTTCCAGTTTTGTTTGCAGAAAGGTAAATTTTAAATACCTTGTGAACAGATGCTGACCGATATAAGGTGTGGAATTTATAAAATACTAGAAATGAGAGGTGCTTAAATATAAATTGTAAAATGTCATAAAAGTTTTCTTATTGTACTATTGAAGTTTTTGAAAAACCTTAAAAATATTGGAAAAACATACTCATTTTTCTATTAATACTATCCAAAGAAAAAAGTTTCTTTGATATCTAAGAATGAAATGAGACATTTACGAAACTTCTCATTTAAGCACAAAAAAACTGACTGCAGGATTTTTTACTTCAATTTAAACATGTCTCCCTTTTTAGGGGGAAAAAAACACATTTGCGACAGTATGAAAAGGTTTCTATTTTTAAATATTATCAAGTTTAAAATTAATTCTTTTCACTTTTTTTCATCAAGAAAAATTTTGTTGCAGATCATAATAAGCATTGAGAAAAAAGAAAGAATTATTCTGTCTAGATGAGAACAGATATTACCAGAAACAACTAGCCGAGTTAGCAGTTGAAAGGTAAGTGCACTGATCAGCATTTCGTCTTTTTGATTTCCACCACAGGTATGGATGTTCGTAGGTTTTCGGAATCTACTTCAAACTGTTAACTGCTGCTCGAATTAACGCTCATGTTCGAAAAGTGGACGCAGAGCAACGAATAAACCAAATTCCAGAAAATTGTGAAAAGTAGCTAGTTACTTCAACCACAGGACTCCTGGAAGAAGATGTCTCAGGATATGGATTACTATATTTTTTTATGGAAATCCTAAAAAACTTTCATCAGAACTGAATTTGATAGTAAACGTTTCTGGTACTGTTAGAAACGTATAGAATGATCATAATCAAATATGTCGAAATAAAATTAATAATTGACGTTCATAGTGAAAAATGATATTGAACGAGAAATTAAAATGTATGACAATTTTCAATTTATTAAAAAATACAATTTTAATTAATTACTAAAAGTAGTTTGTTTTCGTATTTGCCAAAGCTGCAGTGAACTATTTTAATTTTAATGTTATATGCTAGGTTATAATCATTAAAATTTGAAAGTTGATGAAGCTGAACAAGTGGAAGGAAGTAAAGATACAAGAAAATATATATTTCTTTTAAGAATACATTATAACAAAGTAAAACTTTTTGCAAGACAAAAAAAAATTGTATTTCGAAAGTCATTAATAAATTGCTTCGCTTTGATAAGTGAAGGAAACTTATGTAAATCCGGATTCAGTGAATGATCTGGATGCATTTAGATTCTTTAGATGGTGTCAGCAGTATATATCATTATCTACGTTGTTGATTCAATTCATTAATAAGTATATCACGTAGAAAGATTAACAGCTTTTCCTCTCTAGAACCAGAGAACTTGTTGCTGAAGAGGGGTAAATCGTTTTTCTCAGCTCTTCAAAAGGATTCGTGGTTTCCAGGTTTTACAAAATCTGTGTTCAGCAGTTTTCTCTGGTAAAAGCACACAGAAGACGAAACCTGTAACGTAATCTAATTAATCAAATCACAGTTTCTGGTTACGTGATATTTATCTTACAAAAAAAAAAAAAAAAACAAATATGGTATCAAATATTTTAATGTTAACTAACTATGTAAATTATTATATTAAAATGTTTAAATAAAAACCCGAAAGTACTTTGATTTAACAAATGAATCATTTAAAGAGCAAAATTTATTCCATAAATTTTTCTTAAAAAAAGTCACTTTCCATAAATGAAAATATGTGCACACTAAAATGGAATGTTTCCATTTTTTCAACCAATATAATGTTTGTCTTATTTTTTCAAAAATTAGTAAATAAAATTTACTATAAAATCATCAAACGTGCCAAAAAAACTCTACCCACTTTACACTAGGATTAATTTAAGATTAACTCAAGACTTAATTTATAATTTGAAATTCAATACTAACTACTTACGATTTCATAATTCTTAACTTATAATTTTCATTTAATGTCTTTTTTAAAATGTACTAATATCAGAAATAGCTTATGTACCTAATTAAGAATTTTTTTTGCCACTGTCAAAAGAAAACCCATAGATAAATCTAAAGAGGGGTAAATGTCATCATCATTGAATGTTAAATAAAAATTTACTTATATTAAAAATAACATTCTGAATATCATATATGCAAACAGGTTTAAATAGATTTTGTTCTTGCAAATAGGAAAATTTTCATTATTTTTGTTAACTTATTAAGTTGAGATTAAATATATTCTTAAAAAAGATTTCTCGTAAAAAAACACTTAATTTCTATTAAATACCTTATATTTTTATAATTTTATTTAATTGGAAAATATTTATTAATAAAGGAAATGATTTTGTCCCGACAGGGATTTATTTCTCCGCAAGTGTCTGAGCGGATATTTAAATTAATTATTTACAAAAAATATTAATTGAAGTGTGGAAATAGAAATAATTCTTTAATTTACATTATAGAATTGCCCTTTTATTGATTTCAATAAAACAATAAGCGTTTATCTATTTAAATTTAGTTTATTCTTGTTATATTATCTATCATTCCTCGATTCAAATGAGTTTTAGAAAAACTATTTTAAATATATCATAACTATAAATACATATAAATAAAATTCTAAATCTTTATATATTTGAAGTTTTTTATCTGACAATTAAATGAAAGCTTCAAATCAAAATTGAATTTTCCAAATAATAAAATTATTTGAGAAATAATTATGATGAACTATTTTTTTGTATATATATTCACATTTTTTTAAGATACTTACAAAATAATTAAATTTTACAAAACAATATTGTCTTTATTTTACAAATAAATGGATACAAAATGGTTGCAAAAATTAATTTTTTGCAGTTCTTGAAAGCTGGCATATTTTACACGAAGATATAAAAGTTAAAAATGGAAGTTTTAGATAGTCTAAGCAACTTAATTGAAACTGGAAAAAAATTGTTTTCAATCAGTAGATCGAAATTTGTGTGAAATCCGGAACTTTCTCTGGTAAATTAGTAGCATTGAAATACATGACAAAGTCAAGTATATTATTTATAGAATGAGTCTGAATTTTATCGACAAATTTGATCATATTAGGTGTAAATCGAGCTGTTAGGATAAATTAATTATTTTAATAATTAATTTATCCTAACTTCTTTTGCTCTAAATTGAAACAGCTTCTACAAGATTTGTGAATCAATTATACTCAAACTGCTTAATTTTTGATGATGAAAGGATATTTAAGGTATCAAAAGTGGAGTGCGTTCTAGAACTTGTCCGTCAATTCGAATAAATTGATCATATAGAAGATCATCTTGAAGAAGCAATCTATCATTGAGAGAAGGATATCACAACAGTACAGAACGCTGCCATATGAACTGTTTCAACTATTTCATTATCAAAAATATGAACTCGAGTCATTTATCAATAACAGCAGATTGTAGGAAATTTCACAAGCCTTTTAGGTTTTTGATTTATTGATTCGACGTATGTGCCGCAGGATCTTGTAGCTGTATCCATATAGATAACAGTTACTACATTCCTCATTACCATAACGCAAATATATTTCAAATGATATTCACTAAATAAACTCTAATAAAATGAGAAAAAAAAACAATGGATATTGCAAGTCTCTTCTGGGTGGAGCGCACTTTTGAACTGATTATGTTCATTTTAAAATACGCCCAGACTAATTTTTTTAAATACATAGTCAAGCCACTACGTTCCTCTTAAGTGATGAGTTGGTCTATTTCCATATATTTTTTAAAATTTTTTAGTCTTTATCTATTTTTAAGAATGTTGCCAAATACCAGACTGGAAAACATTTGAAATGACTTCAACATGCTACCTTAAACTCTTCCGTGAAAATGTAGGTACTTCCTTTTCGGATACAGTTCTGTTAATTATTGCTTCTTAGTGGAAAGGGATGCCCTAATGCTTTATTTCAAACTGCATGATTATTCCCTTTAGTCACACAAAGTAGCATAGCTCAAACTTCAGCAAAAATTGTTGTAATATCTGAAAATATAATTTTTTGTTATTACTCGGTTCGTTATATTAAGTTTTTTACCCTATTTCATTTTGAACAATTTTATATTTACTTTTTCTGAAAATATATTTACAATACAAACCTATTACCAATAGCTTATATTTTGATCATTAATTCGCGAATAACCCAAATTGTAAAGTAGTATGTTTTAAACATTATTTTTTTTTCGAATAAATTATAAAAGTATACAAACCAGATACATAATTATTTTATAACACTTTTCAAAAACAATTATCTTCTGAACAGCTTTTTTTTTAAAATAAGTTATTTATAACTAAGGAAAACTATCGAATTTAAAATTTATGGAAACTTTTCGTTGCATAGATAATATGAAGTAAAACACTAATTTAATATTGTCTCGCACTATCTCCACTTTTTTCTTATCTAAAGAATAATTTCTAGATTTTGGATTTAATTTTACACACATAGCAGAAATATGATTGTAATTAAAAAAATCACACAAGTGTTTCTATGAAATATTATGTTTACATTAGGATAAAATTTTATTTTATTAACAGATGACCTCATAAATACACAGGTTGTAAATGTTAAGAATTCAAATCGTTATTATATAAATTCAAAAATTTGAAAATTATGTTTGTAATTTGAAAACGTTGAATAAAATAAATACAATTTTTATTTAAACTGAAAAATCCAAGGAAGTTTTCTAATCATGGAAAGCAATATTAAAAAAAGGTTAACAAGTATGTTTTGCTAAAAAAATTGTTATAAATTTTTCACCGATCTGAAAAATATGCTTAGAAAATTATTGTATATAATTTGTGTTACGCTTCTTATTATATACTCGTTTATTTCATACATGTTCTCTGATTTTTATGCATTATATTTAAAATGCTAAAACTTTTTGATGTAAGGCTATTGGCTTGATGACATGGAGTAAATTATTTTTTATTTAATTCAAATTTTGTATATAATAATAAATATACATTCCACGAAATATATATATAATATATTCACACAATGCCTACATTATTTCATGTTTAGCACATTTGAAAAAATAAATTATTACTAAAAATAGTAACGGAGAATTATATGTAAACTATCAATTATAAAACTTTTATTAAATTATTAGAAATTCAAACTCTATTAATTAAAAATTTTATATAAATAAATGAAAACTTTACTTACAATTATGAATAGTATTCATGTTTCTTTAACAGTGATAAATTATTGTATTATTATTAAGATGATTATTATTTTTATATTGTGTCATCAAATTTTATTTATTTTTACGAATTTTCTATCAAATTTATATTTTCCGTGAGCTTATTATTTAGCTAGTTATATTAGTTTTCGTTTTTTCCATTTAAATTAATGAAACCATTTTTTAATCATGTAAATTGCATGCACTATTTATTTTTATTCGATAAATTTCTTTTTCCGTTCATCAAATATAAAAAGAAAGCAACTAGAATATATAACGGAACTTAACTTTATCTAAGGAAAGAAAGTTTTATTAAAAGTAATATTATTTATGTAACTAATTCCCACAAAGTTAAACATTCTAAGTAAGCCTCTTTATTGATTAATATAATTTTAAATAAAAATTTAATTTTTTTCACACTAAACTTTTTAAGCAAAAATATTCTAATTTAATTACTTGCAACAAATAGAAAAAAAATGAAAAATTTTGTTTCACTTTGTTTTTATTAATTATCTTACATATAATTTTTATTTATCATTTTTAACAAAACAGCTCTTAAGAAAACAAATTGGTTGCGAGATTTCAAAACTGAAAAAGTTGAATTATTTTGTGAATTTCATTAAATTTAGGAATTATTTGAATTCTTATGAAAAATGCAAAACACTTTTTAATACATTTTATTTATTTCCAATTTTGTTGATAAATTTTATTTAATTTGTAGCTCTATTTAAAATTGTTTTTTTAATTAAATAACTTTTAGAAGATTTCTCATTCACTTTTGATTTAGCTTCTTTTTGATATTATTTTTTCATCATGATTTCTTTGCTATAACCAATAAATATGCATTTATTTAAGTATAACAATAAAAATAGTTTTTATCTACTAATTTTGTAAGCATTTCGTAATATACGAATATTTTTTAATATATTGAAATTAATGTTTATTTATATAAATAATTCCTAGTGGCCGGGTGTTATACAAAAATATATAAAATTAAATGTAATTATATATAAAGTATAGTTAAATAATATACCAATATTAAATATTGTAACTGACATTTATTAAAATTAAAATTTTATCGACGTAAATTTTTTACATTAGAAATTGTATAGCTGTATTGTTAATATTTTTCTATTGTTTTCAACAATTTTGATAAAAATTTGATTACAAATTTTTGATTACTACATTTTTCAATTAAGCTGCTCCTTTTGCATTCTTTAAAGAGTTTAATATTACATTATCATAATACTTTCTTTTCTCTAATGAGAAATTTTGTTTTTACTTTATCTGATGGGAATGAATTGATACCATCACCTATACACCACCTTACAGCTTCATTTAATTACTCGGATTTCAGTTCGTTCACATTTTATTTCCAGAAGCTCAGTAAGAGAAAGTTTTATTTTTAATCCTTATTTTTTCGTTATTGCAAATAAACTAGTTTTTATACCTTTTTCGCAATTCGCATTTCGATGGCAACGTGAATATCACATTTAGGCTGCCTAATTTAATTACTTTTCTAGATTTAAAGTTTAATGGAGGTATTCTCATCTGAATTGTGCTTTTATATACATTACTTATGAAAATTCATTTTATTTGTCAAAGATCAAAGAACAAACAAGGAATATATATTCAACAAAGTTATGCATAAAAAATTCCTCACCAAATTAATATAGTTTATTTATTCAACGCAGAAGATAATATTCATAGTTTAATTTTATTCTTTTTGAAAACTTCTTGATTTTACTTATTTTTTGTTTTATATTGCGTATAAAATGCTAAAATTAAAAATAAGTTACTGTTTTTTTGGAAGTCTGCGAATTATTTTTTGCTCTGCAACTCAAATTAGTGATATATAGAAAAAAAAATACATATTGAAATATCTTAAATGTTATTTTTTCGATAATGAAAGAAAGAACTAAAGAAAGCCAATTTCATGTAGACGGTGTCATGTAATTTCTTCGTTAAGAAAAGGGAAGATTAATTAGTTATCATATTTATTTATATCCAATTCCACACTTCATTAAAAACTACTTTAATTGTTGTTGTATAATTAACGATAAAATCTGCATCTTTCTTAGATCATTTATCGTTATCCGAGATTGCTTTTAATGAATGGTTGATTACAAAAGCAAGTGAATTAATTAAATGAAAATATAGTCTAATATATATTTTAGCTATCTTTCAATAAATATTAGAGTTTAGATTATTAGAGAACCCTAATTTGAAAACAAATTGTTTCTATGGTATAGTTAGGAAATGTTTTGATTTATAATGCTTTCATAATATTTTCTGAAAATTTTTATTAAATAAATTTGTTAGAAAGGGACTAGAAAAAAATAACTTACATCGAGTTAATTAATTTTCAATGTGAAAATGCTTGAGTTATCTTTATTCAAACTTTCTATGAATATTTTGGTCGAGAACGAAAGTTGTAAGCTCATTATTATCAAGTTTTGTTATTGTATTTAAAATATCCAGCTTATAATTTAATTTATGAACCTCCTGAGTCGAACATTATTCTCGCATGTAATTTCCTTAAAAATTTAACTTATGAGTTACTTTATTCAAGAATATTTTTTTTTACATTATGTGATTGCCTATTGGTAAACATATATAGTTAACATGATGTATAAACATAATGTATAAATTTAAAAATTGTATTACCTATAAGTTTATTAGTCTAGAAAATTTAAAATTTAACTTTAACTTGATTCTTACGAATTTTTTTCTTAAATAATTAATCTCTATCTTTGCATTTTAGTTTTTCGAGAAAATTATTAAAATATTTTTGTTCATCTTTTGGAAATCTTTGTATTTTATTTAAGGTATTAATTTTTGTATTATTTCGTTATAATATTATTTACAGTAAATAAATTTTTCTTCTTAAATCGTATTTTATTAAGGTGAAACTCTTGTATTATTCCAAAATAAATTCTCGCATTGTAAAAAAAAAAAAAAAAAAAAAAAAAAAAAAAAAAAAAAAAAAAAAAAAGATAATAAAGCATTTCATTGAACTGTACAAGGGTTTATTTTATTATTTATTATAAATTTGTCTTAAAGAAGAAAATTATATTTGAAAATAATTAATTTAAATTCTTTAATAAGAATTTTATGAATGAATGAACTATACTTTTGCATTGCAATAGACAACTACATAATTTTCGATTGCAATTATTTGAGATGATTTCCTCTAATGTACTGAGGTATTTAAGATTCATTTTCAAGTGGGATTAATTTGGGATAATCTAATTATAGCTATTTGAATTTCCATTTCAAAATTAAGAATGTATTTATAACTAACCACATTCACCCTATTTATGAAGTTAATGTATCAAATCAAATAATTCCTAAAATTTATTGGTAGGTATGCGAAACTAATTATTCATCTTTTAAGCATGTAATTTAAAAGCTTTATTTCCAGCTTATGTTTAATGGTTTTGCAATGTGTATACTGTTATGTAGATTCAAAGTGGAGATAGAATTAAGCGTTGTCATGTACATATCAAAGAAAGAGAGTAAAAATGAACCTTAATTGGAAAAATATTTATATCCTCTGTACTATATCAAGTCAGCAGCAAAATACTTTATAAAGATTTATATGCTGAAGTAAAATATTAATAGCAATTACTTAAGTTTTAGAGCAATGTTTTTATATAAAACATACACAAAATCAATGATACTTTATTATAAATTAAAGTACAATTTAGAAGAATATACTTCCAGATTATTCTGAAAAACATTGATAGACAACATAGATGAATAATTGGAAACAAAAATTAATTGGTTATTTTACTTGATCCTCCTTGTTAGTATTCAGAATGCTTTTGTTTCTGACATATACTAATCATTTTTCATAAATTGGACTGCTCATCTTTTAATAAGAAAGTAAATCATACAAAATTATTCCAATAAAAATTTGTAGGATTTTTAGAAAATAAACAGCATTTGCTGATATGTTCTAAGAAACTATAAAATGTTGGATTGGGTAAAGTAATTTAGAAAACTAAATAATCAAATTCTGTGAAATTTTATATATTAAACACGTTCATTATTTGCATGTATTTCTTTAACACAAATTTAAAACACCTACCTATATTACTGATGGTAATATTACACTAGGTGTTTCTAAATAATAAAATAGTTTAAATGATACAATTTTTTATTATTACTTCCTTTGTTTCCATTTTGAAAATAAATGAAAATAATGATGAAAATGAAAATAATTTTGAAGTGATGAAAGTAATTTTGAAATGAAAATAATTTTGAAAATAAATTACATTCGAAAAAGATTTTAATATTTTTATGTAAATCAATTATGTTTCTTAATATCTCAGATGACAAATGTACTAGAAATTTATGGTACATGAGAATTTTATCAAATTTGCAAATATTTACATAAATTTAGGTTATTAATGTATCTACTTTTCTAATTTTTTATAAATCTCTGTTTCGAACATTTCATACATAATTAGTTTTATTACATTAGTGTCCATAAACATAAAGTTTTAATTCCGAAAAGAAGTTTTTCCATTTCTTTGTGAATAAATTGTATTTTAATTTGGTTCCTAATAGAGTAAATTATATATTCTTAACTTAAAAGAAGTAACATAAGTATGCAACATCTAAATGAAAACATGTGATCAATATATCAGATTTAGTGTAAAGTGAGAAACCACTACTCGAGTTTTTGAATAATTCATTAGAACTTCACGTTATTAAGTCTGTAACTCATTAACTGTCACTATAGTTGAGAAACTATTAAGACATTAATATTTATTTTTTCGGATTAAATTCCTACAAAGTTCTAATAAAAAAATAACCATCGGATTTTATTTCGTCTGATTTTCAGAAGCTTCTTATTGTTACTTCATTGAAGATGTTTTAATCACTATAAACTAATTTATAAATGTGTTATCAAAGATTTATAAAATCAATTTTTGTATGCTTACAAAGTGTAAAAAATATTCCATAAATATAATTATATGAAAATTTTTATAAAGTTTATATTATAATTTTATTCTCTAAAAATGAAATTATGTTTTTTAGTCTGTTTATTTTTTAGTCTGTTTATGAAATTATACCTCATGTCTTGTAGAATATTTCCTTTACCATACCTGGAAAATATTAGATTTAAATATTCGATCTTCGTTAAACAATTTGACAGTCTCAAAATGTTTTATTATTTTTATAGTACTAATGTTTACTTATAGTATTTAAATACAGTATAAAATTTCTACTATATAAGATACAGTATAAATTTCTGATAATGTAAGTTTCAGCCTTCATAATTATATGAATATGTGTTATTTCAATAAAGCATATTTATTAGATAAAAAAGTTTAAAATGACTCAAAAATAAATTTTGAATATAAAATTTTTTTTGATACAATACGGTTTTTTGAAAGAAATTTCGAAATAATTGTATTATTAAATGTAAACTAAAAAAAAAGTCTTATATACATTAGAAAACAAAACATCTCACCTTTTGCTATTTTTTTTTTAATTGCACCATTTTCCTCCTTCATTTGAGTTAAAATAATGATACTAAAAATAAAAATGTATACTAATTAGAAATCTTTCTTCAAAAAGCTTATTTCAATGTTGGCACAAATGTTATTAGAGTTTGAAGTTTTTCTATTATGCGCGACATGGAATAAATGAGCTTACTTTAGAATAACAATTTTCTTGTGACACGTGTTTACATTTCACTTAGTTTGAGTTTCAGTAAAATGTCTAAGAATTTTAAATTGAATTTTATCAAACATTTTACATAAAAAATGTAATTAATTTCAGCCATTTATAAAATCTACTTTTTGAGAGAAAATTTCATTTGTGTTAATTTATTTTGTTTACAAATTCTAATTACATTCTAAATGAAGAAGTGTTTCATTATCTTGATCAAAAACAGAATTATTTGAGTTTTTTAAATTTCATTTAATTTTAAAATAAGATAAACTGAGTGTATGAAATAAAGTAAAAATAGATGAGGTTTTCATCATATTAGAAGACAAATGTAGACAGAATTACAAACATTAAAAATAGAAAAAAAAACAACAAAAGTAATATGCAATCAGAAAAGAAAACTGAAACTACAGTAAGTCTATAAATCATTCATCTTGTACCGCGAGCTCACCAATATCTTTCCCACATAAACATGCATGGAAACGACTACATGGTTCACATCCATTTCCTCTCGTATGTTGCACAATTGATAAAGAGGACTTGACAGTATTTTTATACGATATGGAGTCAGTATCGAGGCGAAGTTCTGTCAATTGACAAAAGTGTAATATTTATGATTTTGTCGATCCATTTCTTGTTTATTCAATCAGTGTTTTTTTATATTATTAAAATAATTTTTAATTAACTGTTTGGCGGTATAAAAATGAATTGGTACAATTTCGATTGCTTTCTTTGCCAGGGAATCAACATGATGGATTAATTTTAATTACAAGAATGATTTTTTTTGTTAAAGCTAGTGAAGAAAAGTTGTTTTAAATTTGAAAAATATATAAATCTGTTTATTTATTGATTAAAAATATAAAACAATTAAAAAATACATCTGATATTTATATGCATGCTTTGTAGATTAATTCTAAATTCTACGAATGACAATATTTATGAAAAAAAATATTATAAATAATAGGAAACTATTAATTAAAAAATATTGTTGCTTTAAATTCACAAGTGTAACTATTTACAATTTGATATCTTCAAAGAGGAGTCTAGGTTATTGAAATGCAGTTACATTTTCCTTAGTTTTACATGATATATTATTCATTTTTCTTCTCATAAATCTTGAGCATTAAAAAACCAAAATATTTTAAATGGAGAAGTAAGGAAATTATTCTTAATTATATCAGGGACTTGTCATTTTATTCTTTTCTGCTTACGAATCAATGCAGTATTTTATTGTTAGCATTTATAAATGCCTTATTCAAGTTGAATTTACTTCTTTCTTGCTTATGGAAATAAACAAAATACGAATTATCTGCAAGTTAAGAAATCATCAAAAGTAATGGGATATTTTTACATCATTATGAAAAAGATTTTTCCCTTCGATCTAGGCAAAACCTATAATCTATTTTTCTATGCATGAGTTTTCGAAATTTTGAATTCAATTTTACCTCAGAATTACCTGTCGTAAGGCTCGCTGAAATATGAGAAAGAAGATGAGTTTACTCCTCGTTTCGATTCGTTTAGCTTATAAAATGCCTCATCACCATAAATTGGGGCAGTTTTGTTTTACCTACCGAACTTAATTTTATAACTTTAGTTCTTTCTGTTAAATCTTTCGTTCCAAATCATCAGATTCTAAAGTCAATACAGATCAGGAACAATTTCAAACTGCTTTCAGAAATTCAACTAAATAAAGTAGGGCATTGTAAATCAAATAATCAGTGAAATAAAATTGGAAATGAACAAAACCTTTCTTATTTGAATGTAGTAAGTAAGAACCTGGATATTATAAAAAATATGTATATATTTTTTATTCATTGCCAATTATTTATAATTCATTTTTTTCAATTAGTGAATAGTGCTTTAAAGTCAAAAACATTTCTTTCACTAAAAATTTAAGTAATGAATGAATTCGAAATTTTAATAACAGTTTTTTCATTATATCCGATTTTCCTTTATACATACATACATACATACATATATATATATATATATATATATATATATATATATATATATATAATTTCTAATGGCGGTCACCCTTGAGCAAATAAGTACATTAGCCTATTTACCGCAACAAGGCCAGAAACTGCTACTCATTTTAGTGTTACCCGGTGGACACCCCTGTAAACCAAGTCACGGAGGTACGAGTAGCATCACCCACCCCACACCACCACAAACCCGTTTATAGGGGGGGCCACATTCATCCATCATCTGAGGAAAGGGCAAGAAACAGAGAGAGAAAGAGAAAGTACAACCATTCCCGAGCCAGGATTCGAACCGAGGTCACACACACACACACACACACACACACACACACACACACACACACACACACACACACACACACACACACACACACACACACACACACACATATATATATATATATATATATATATATATACAGGTTTCTTATAATTTAAATAACTTAAGAAAGTAAAATACATAATTGTTACTGTCGTGGAAATTACTTCTACGTTAATTTACTTTATAAGGATGAATTTATAGGCTTAAAATAACATAAATTTGACATGCGTAAACGAAAGAAGTCATAGCATTTGGAATCATAGAAAATAAAAGAATGGAAGAATTAAATTTACTTGTTGTTCTTGTGTGCCAGCTAGGCTTGCAGTATGAGGTGGGCTTCTTCATTTTTCCAACTGAACCGTAATTTTGTGTGGAGTAGGACTTCTTCAGTACAGATATGCCATATCACTCCAACACAAACCCGTTCATAGTGTGGGCCACATGTATCCATCATTTCATAAGAAGAAAAAGCAAAACACAGAGAAATAAAAAAGGGAAGGAAACGTCCATGTCCAAACCGGAATTCGAACCTGGAACCAATAGCCTATGAGTCAGGAATGCTAACCACTCAGCCATTGGGCCTTTTGAAGGTACTTAAAATTATTAATTATATGTATTTTTGATTTCATATATGCAGTCTATTATATAATATTATGATCAATGAGGAAATAATTGCATTCATAAGATTAATCTGTAATTTTATAAAAAATATGCTTAAATATATACGGTTTTTCCATTTTAATCCATTTAATTTACCATTCCGTTTGTTTTCATTTAATTTCATTTCATCAAAAAATAACAGTAAATTTCTTTTCCATACATTTTAAACCCGTTATAAAAATTTAGCTATTAATAAAATCATCTTTGCTTAAATGATAGATTTAAACAAATGAAAATAATAGTAGCGCATTTTAATGTATTAAACCATACATTCTTAATGAGTTTTCCTAAATAAAAAATCGTACAATAAAAACTTATTTGTTAAATACATTGCTGTCTGGATTACGTCAATATCATTTGATAAATAAAAATCGATATTAATTAAAATATTAATAATAGATTCACCGATTTACCACTGGTATTTTCACCAACCTAAAATTACTTAATTTATTTTATCACTTTATAATATCAAATCAGGTATTTATTCTCGATATTTTAAGCTAATCAAAAGAAAGAATGGTTTCAATTAAAATAATCAACTTTATTTAAGAAATAAATAACTTAAACTTTCAATCTTCGTTGTTATCAAAATTTAATCGAAATATAAAATTACAAAAATCAAAACATTTTTTATTTTAATTGAAGTGTATTTTTCTAGCTTTATCAAATATAATTGCATTTTCTGAGAAAAAGTATTGGGTTTCTGCGAAATTTTAAACCCACTAATGTTTTATGTTTTGCGCAATTTTTCTGATAAATATAGCAATAATCAAAAGCAAAGGAGTTTTAAGGCTTTTTAAAAAGAAATTATTTTTTAATTAAATGTTTTTCATTAGAAAAAATTCTTTCGCATTTTAAATAGAAAAGAATATTTAATTGATGAATTATTAAAACAAATCACTGGTAAGTAAAAATAAATTAATTGGATCCTAAACAGAAAATGTTCACGTTATTCAATTAATATAGAATGAAAACTACTGTTATTTCGTTTATACAAATTTTATCTTTATATTTAGGTGTTGAATTTCTCTTTTTACTTTTTTCAAATTTAAATTAAATAATCCTTGGAGAAAATTAAAATCATCGTCAAATTATATCTTATTATTTGTGACAGATTTTAAGAAATATGTATTTATTTAATTAAGGAAATATACGAAGGAGAAGAGACATTATGTGAGTCATATTTTAAACGATCAAAATTTTAATTAGAATTTTAATGCTATTCAAAAATTCGCTAATAAGATTAATTGCTGTATTAAAAAGTATTTCGATTTTCTTTTGAGTGATTATTAGATGATGTTATTATTCTTTTTCATTATTATTTTTCCAATGACAAACAAAGATTAAAATTTATACTTTTATTAAAATTAATTCTATAAAATATCTCTTTTTTGTATTACTATACATTCAAGAAATAACTCTTTCTATATATTTCTAAACAGCTTAATTGCCATTATTAAAGAAGTGTGGTTAATATTTTACAACTAAATATATTGAGTAACATAGTTTTGTTTAATTATATGTTAACGTTTTATTAATTAAAATTATTTTTAAAATTAGAGTTTGATTATGATTGATATACTTTGTTTAAATGCAATGCTTATAATCATCAAAACTCATCAAACATTTAAGAGTTTTCTTAATTTATATGTTTTGTTTTATTAACTAACCTAGTGTAATTTATAAATTTACCTAATTTGGGTTCAGCATTTAAACTTAAAACAATACCAATTGTCAGTAATGATGTTTCACTTAAAATTTTTAAAAAAATGTATTGCAACTTTTTCTACGGATCATAAATAATTGAGAAAATTATATTTTTAATTAAAAATTATTTTTAGAATAATTGAAATGAATATTTAATAAATAACTAATAAAGACAAAATTCCAGTCAAGTAGATCTATCTCACACTTTTATGCATCAAAAAAATAATAATAACAGAGAAATAAATGTCTCAAATAAAGAATTAAATGTTTAATAGTTGGTCATATTGGTCTTTAATATATGATGAACATTTTTGCATAAATTATTTTTCTAGTATAATGTTTAATGACACTTCTCCAACATTCTGCAGTCTGGTATTTTCTAATTCTCAATATAGGCAACTAGATGAGTAGATGAAAACTAATATTTTGAAAATGAGTGCTCTCTCCCAATACTCAAGATATCAATATATGGCCCTCAAAACATTTTAAGCTCATATCATGAATAACTACGATATTAAACTTTATTTCAGAGTAGCAGAAAACAATGGAATGGCATTTTCATCTGCTCGAGAATATCATTAAAACCTAAGCATTTAAGTTGACTTTTGCACTTTATTTTCTCAAAATATTTTATGTAGTCAATTTTTATAGTTTACATGTGAGAATTATTCAAAGTACTTTCATTACGAATTGAATTTTTATTGATATAGTGCATTCATATTAGAATGCGGAATAAAAGTGAAATGAACATTATGTTTAAGTCGTGTTATCATTATTGGAATGTACTGTCTATATCTGAAATCATGCCATAAAATTATCTAAAAATCCTTAAAGAGTTTTTTAATGCTTCATTGTTGCATATTTGTCTCTCACATGTGAGGCTGAATCCCATTCTGTAATTTGAAATTTAAAAGAAGACAATATTACGCACATTTTTTGCTGGTTACTTTCATAGAGATAAAATTTTTTTTGCAGAAATAAAATTCCAGGTGTTCATTGAAATATGATTTCTTGAGAATTAATTAAGGAAATAATGCGTGTGTTCAAATAAACATCTGATATGTAAATTATAGAAAAATGTTATATAAAATGATGCACCTTATGAAATACAACATTATATTCAATCATGATGATAGGTAATTGTAGTTATTCTTACAAGATATTATTCATAATTGATTATTAATATAACTCTATTAAGAATTAAATAAAAAAAATTAATGAATTCATGATTTATATGTTTGTAGTGTATATATTTGCAATAATTTCGAATTTATATAAACGTAATAAATTTATAAGTTCATATTTCGTTTCATACCTTGTTTTAAAATTAGAGCTTTGTTTAAGATGGATAAAATGGATTGTATTAAATATAAATATATTTAAATAATCATTTTTAGTGTTATTCATTCAAAAAGAAATATGAAATTTTGTAAGTACTATAAAATAAGAATATATATATATATATATATATATATATATATATTGAAAATGAATAAATTAATTATTAATAGGAACTATTAATAGGAGAAATATATTGAAAATGAATAAATATATTTCAATACAATTGAAACTACAAAATAATTAGACATGCTTAAATTAACTATTAATAGGAAGGAAAATTTTCAGTTACTTTATAAGCTTGATAAATCAGTTTTCTGGAACTAAGAAAGTCAATTTTGTCTGCTTTTAAGGAAACTAAAATAAAGTAAAGATAAATATATTGTTAAAAAATTCCAACGTAAAAAGTGAGATTCAAAATGTTTTTCAAGAAAATATAATTTATGTTTTGAAGAGTAAAATAAAATTAGTTTATCAAAGAAATTTTTAAAAAGATAGGCTGAATGCTTATCTAATGTTACCTGATAAAACATAACAAAGTAAGCCTTTGAAAAACTACTTTTTTTGTATTTTGCATCCTTCGCATAAGAAGTGCTAAAAATAGAAAGCTTTAAAGAAATTTTGTTATGATAATAATTTGGTCTCTTATGTCTTATACTCATATTTCATGTTGAAAGGAATAATTAAGCTGTCAACTAAAAAAGCAAATATTTTTTTAAGTACTTGGTCGGAATATATATATATATATATATGAAGCGAAATTATAATTATAAGAATTAAAAGCTTAACTTTTTTGAATTAAGCTACTGAAATATTTATTTTAAGTTCATTATTTATTTAATATATATAGGTTTTGGGTAATTAAGTTTATTATAAATATAGTTAGAGTGACATATATGTTTTTACTTCGTTTTGATTTCAAATTCTAAAAAGCATTTCTCCCAATAGTATTAAATATAAAATTTAATGCAGTTTCTTACAGGGGTATTTTAGTAAAACTACATTATTGTTTATAACTTTAATAAATGTAACATTTTATTTGCAAAAATTAATTATTTTATTATATTTTGAAGTTATTATGGACTGGGTTCAAACAGAATACAAATTTACTTAAAATTAAAAAAACTCTGTTTTTTAATCCTATTTTGAAAGCTATGTATACATACAACATTATCAATGCATTTATGAATTTCTATTTCACTGTAAAACTGTTACGTAGAGAGAGAGACTCTGTGTTTACAGATACCCCAGTATGAATTAGAAAATTATGTTTCACATTACTGCTCTCGTGTGTACATTTCTAGTATAAGTACATTTCTACTCTTTATATACAAATAAAAATTTTTATCTATTACGCGGAAATGTTTTCGTAATTTATTGATAAATTTTATTTCTAGGGAACTTTAAATTTAATTGGACGAAATATATTACAAATTTGACTGTTTTAATTTATTAATTTTTTAAGGAAAAATTTAAAATTTGTAGATTTATTTTAAATTGGAACTATAGTTTTGTTTTAGTGCCTTTAAAAACATAATATCATTTAAAATATAATTCTTTTAGAGTTCATATTTAATATAATATTTATTTATCATTACGAAAAACAGAAAATTGCATTTATGTAAGCTAAATTAATATATTGATTTTTAATATGTAATTTGAAAGTAATTTTATCTGTATTTAATTTTTGTGAAATCTTCTAAATTATCTGCAAATTTGCTTCACAAATTCACAATCACAAACAACTTCTGTAAAATTACATTTTGAAGTTTATAAAGTTGAAATTATTTACAAGTAAACGCTTTAGTTCATTTTTTTAGCTGTCTTATTCCATACAAAGCATGGCACAGCTTGTCCTTATTGGACCTTGCGCCATAAAACCCAACCAACCAACCATCCATACAAACCATTATATTGGTATTTTAAGCTTATAACTCTATCCATAAAAGTATTGTTCCACGGATAGTTTTCTTAAATTGAAATTGCAAGTAAAGTGAGCAGTTTTGTACGAACTTCACAGAAGCTTGCGAACTGTTGCATTAGAATACAAAAATGATCCAAGGAGGCAATATCTAAATCCATAGTTAATTAAAAATAATTTTTAAAAACTAGAAACGTTTATTAACAAATAATTAAATTTTTAAGCATGTGCATAAAAAATTCATCCATTATTCCCTATGGTAATCAAAAATAATAAATGCGAGTATACATACACGTTAAAATCGATTTTTTTTCCTGTAATTTTTCCTCCGAACAGATATATATTTTAAAATGTGAAAACACAAGGAATAAAATAATTTCATTGCAACATTTTAAAACCATTTATTATATTTCCTTCTTGGGAGGTTTTATTCCTAAATATTCTAAGAAATGGATTAATTCAATTGAAAAATAATCGTATTTAATAAAAGCAAAATGAAATTTACAAATAAATGCTATGTTTTGATGTTTATCATCTGCTAGGCTTAAATTAAATGCACTTTAAAAGTGAATAAAAAATTACAACGCTTGTTTTATTTTTCAAATGTTTTATAAATGACTTCATCTTTTTCTCTTTATCATTTTTTGAAAACAAGATTCTTTCAATTCAGTTAAAGCTATATTTATTAACACTACAATATTTAGTAGTTTCTTTTCAATTTTCACAGATGAGCAATTTGTATATTTTAAAATTACAAAACAATATTAATGTTAATTGTTTTATTTGTTAATTTATTTTAAAAAATTTTTAAATGGGAAATAAAGCTTATTTCAATTTGAATAAATGAAATGTGAAAACTTAATTAAGATTTTGGAAATTAATTTTCATTGCTAAATTTAATGAGTGAAATAAGATTAACATTTAAAAATTTAACAATATTTCCAAACTTAAATTTTTAATTTTTTTATTTAAATTTTTTATTAAAAATTTAAGTCCATGTTTAATTTTTTAAACATTAGGATTCCTTGAATTGAAAAAGCTGTTTTTCTTGCAAATTCGATCTTTTACTACAACAGCATTTTTGCCTTTCCATGAGAAATGAAATATCATTGATGGAAAGAAAATCTAAAAACTTAAGGAAACTGCAATAGGGTGCTATGATGGAAAAAAATGAGAGCATTTTTTTCTAAGATAAGTACAGTATTCATCCTGCTTGCTAAAGAAGACCGGCGGAAATAGAAGAGCTTTGCTTTTTTGTACTATTAGGCCATGATTAAAGCAGCATCTTAAAAAACAAAACTAGTTTGACAACTTCTGCATGAGAATAGTTCTATAAATAGACAATATCTATACATATTTGTTCTAAATTAATGAATGGCTAACAAAGGAGATATTTTTTTGTTTTCTTGCAATTATATTTGGACTTCAAGATAACATAAGTGATTGGCTCTGGCTATGCATTGGATAAAAGAAACAATATGACATATTTAATCTTAATAATTGATTTATTGCATGGAAAAATATAAAAGTGAATTCCAAATACCATAAAATCTTAAGAAATCTTAATGGCAATGCTCATAGAAGTACAATGTCCCACCTGTAGACACAGTTCATCTTTCCTTCCGTGAAAAATTTAACAATAGTAGGTTTCATCACATGAACAATTATCACTGCTATTTTCCCTTTTTCACTTGTATGTATAGGCCATGAAATAACCAGCCCTCTAAGAGTTATTGTTTCAAAACTTTAGAAGAAGTAATTTCTTCTTTTACACTCAATACTTGTAATCTCAGTGTAATCCATACTTTTGAGAGTCTCTTCCATACTTTTAAAATCTCAAAAGTATGGATTACACTGAGTAGCTCTGGTAGCTGTTATAATTGTACTGCAAATTTCAAAGCTTAACATCTAGTCATTTATAACATTAAACTATATAGCTTAACAGCCTTGAGATGTGTTTTGAAGCATAATGCTGTCAAAATCTTGACATATTCTGAAACAAGAAAACTTTAATGAAAGTTCTTTCTGGTAAGAAGTCTTCAGTATCAAAATGCGTAGTTCTACATTGTAAGGTATACCAGTATCCTTGATCTCTGTCCACTTCAAATATGTTACTAGTCAAATTTGAATAAAATATTTAAAAGTGTATGTTAAATAAGATTTGATTTTGTTGGAAAAGAGGAGTTATAATAAATTATAAATTAAGATTTTCCAGGTTATTGATTAAGATTACCTCAATGTTTCTTACTATATTTTACATAGTATCTTTATATCAAAAGTGGCCCAAACAATCAAACATTGAATTCTCAGTTGATTTGTATGTGATGATTATGAATTTTCGGGATTTTAGAGCTTTTACCCTGAATAATCATGAACCAGATTTTATGTTAAAACTATTTATTTGTATATGATAAAATAAATGAAAGTTTGATTAATTCTAGCAATTTATAATTACAATATTTTATGATGATCTAATATTCACATTGCCCCTATAACTCATATTTTCCATCTTACATATAAAAACAGATTATTAAAAACATCCTATTATTATTAAAAATATTAGTTACAAAATAATCTTCATTGAATAACGGGTAAATTACAAATGTGGTTTCTGAAGAAAAAAATTTTGATAAAAGTTTTGTAAAATTAAGTGTAAGTGTCCTCTGAAAATTTCCATACAAAAATAAATAATTTTACAACTCACACAAAGCAGAAATCTTATATATATTTGATTTAAAAATAAATATAAGATTTCTATTATATAAGCATAATATATATAAGATTTTAATTAAAATGCACTTTTGTATTTTTTAAGTAGAACGAATTCGTAATGAATACATTCTTTAAAAGGAGTAAAAAACACATTGGAATGAAATGTAATTAATTTCCATTACTTAGTGATTTAGCCAAAAATAATGAACCATCAAGCAAGTAATTATTGTAAATTCATTTCTAAAAAGATTAATGGCAATAATAAAACGTTCGTTTATAATAATTGTGTTATTAATGATTATTTAAGATTAAATTATTTTATATATAATAATGTTTCAAGTTAAAAATTCTTTGCAATAATTCAGAGAATACCAACAACATATTTAAAAACAAACAAGAGCAAATTTTATGGAATTCATAATGAAATCACTTTTAGTAATACACTCTTTCATTATTTAATAAAGTTGAACAAAACAGCACAAAGCAAGAGCAAACGGTGATCAACAGTATGTGATATTCTTATATGCACTTAGTGGGGAAAAAACTGAGACGTAGCGATTACAGTAATTGATAATTTTCAGCTAATTACAAATGTAGTTGTTTAATCATTAAAGAAGTAAGAATGCACAATGTTTATTCCCTGCATTAAATTAAAATTTTATAGAATTTTACGAGATAAGCAAATTGTTATAAGAATTATGTATTTGAAAAAACAAATCGTTTTGATAAATTCACTGTCAAATGCAATTTTTTTTGTAATAGAAAAAGTAAGCAACGCTATAATTTGTATGCTGTACTACTTTACCTTAATGCAGTATTCACAATATTCATAGTACATTTCATACGAAATATTAATATTTCTGAGAATTTAAATTTTCATTAAAATAAATATATTTCGTGTTCCGGTCAAAAGAATATTTTTATTTTCAGTCTTAAAGTCACTACTGTAAATGATTACAAATCTCGAAGGAATTGTATTTTTATCATCCGTAAAATATTTACCAGTATTTTTCCAGATGATGAACTTTTCGGAAGAATGCTGTCTGCATATCGAAACGAAAACAAACGAAGCATTCAGTTGTCTGCAAAACACCCAAAAGTGAATCTCATTTTGGCCATTTGCCAGTAAAATGTTGTGCTTCCTTTTCTCTGCGAAGTTGAAAGAGTTTTATGAGCAACACGTGAATCGAAAGTCATTTAAAAAGTATATTATTCTAAAATTTGTTTGGTGAACTGAAGTTCGTGTCTGTGAAAAAAGTGTTTATTCAACGGAATACACTTTATTTTGATCTGTAAGAGAATATTTTGTAAAGTAGACAATAAACAAGAGTTTCAAAGATATACATATTATATCTTAATATTTCTTGCAATTTTATTTTTTATATATTTTCCTATTAATACAATTAGTAATTAAAGCTGAAATTCTCAAAAAAATTTCGTTTCTTTGGCATTTTATTAAGGAAATACGACAATCAGTTTCATATTAAATAATCAAATAAAATAAATCAATACTTTTATTAATATATTCAAAATAATTCAAAATCATATGAAAAATTATAATAACTATAGTATTAGTAATTATGAGAAAATTGTTTTAATTTATTATAGAGCATGCTAAAAAATCGACACCCAAAATTTTTGAAGTTTCAGCTGTTATTTGAGAATTAGAATGACTTTTGTGGTAGAGATATGTATAGATTAATCTTTCTAACTGCTTTAGGAAACAATTTGTTAAAAACTAATACATTATAGTAGTATGGAAATTTTCATTTTTAGATGACTTAAAAATATATTCTATTATAATGTTGATTTTCACAAAATTTGCAAAAATATCACGTAGTAGTCTTTCACAAATAGAGTAAAGTAAATTTTGATGTATTTAAGAAGTATGATGAATTGAATAGAGAAATCATTTAAATTTTAAACGTATCACATAATGTTGTAAATATTTTGTATATTAAAAATGTGTATAGGAATTAAAAAGTAATTTTTGATAGCCTTCAAAAATAAACCCTGCCAAAAAGACTCGTAAAGGTATTAAAATTTGGCAATATAAGCTTATCAACTGTGATCGAACATCAAAACTCTCCAATATCAAAATTTATGAATCATAGTATAGTAAAAAATTCAGTGATTTAATTTATCAGAATATAAAAATGGCAGCGAACTGAGCTGAAAATCACAAAAAAATGTTCTCGATATTCGCTTAGGGAGTAATTCCCTGGAAAAAAATTGGCATTGAGTGATATTTAGCAATGAAAACATTTCATTCCAAATTTTTGTAATGTTTCACTATATTATTCTCACAATCTGTGTGATAATATAGAGATATTATCAATTCAGTGGTGTATCTGTAACGGTACTCTAAACTGAGATATCTGAACTAGGCGAATGTAAATTCAGAAACCAATCAAACTTAATTCAAATGCTTACTGCTCTTACAAAAACAGATGTTGCAAAAATCAAGTATATTTCTTTAGAAGCTGAGGAATCAACAGATATTTCATCAACTCAATTATTTTTGTTTTTTCTAGTTATAACTGAAAAATTTGTTAAAAGAATTCAATGAAGGGTAGAGCAACTAGAGCTTATATTTCATCGTTTAACTAGAACTTTGTTCAGGATATTTTAATTCAACAAATTAATCAATATGACAGCTTATTGGGTTTCAACTATTTCAGAATATGATGAATTTAATATAAATAGTCATCCGGGTGTTTGAAGAAGTGATTTAATAAGCCACTAATGCAATATTTATTGAATAATGCATTAATTGCCCATAGGAACCATTATATGCAAAGTGACTGAGATTTGACTATGTAATGAAATTATAAGCTAACACAGACTTCTTTATTTTCTCATTAACGTTTGAACAACACTTAATTTAAGAAAATTTGCACATTCCTACACGAAAATTCCTACACGAATCACACATGTGTAGGAATTTCATACAATACTTTGGATTACGATGTCATCAAGGAGAAGTACTAAAAATGTTTGTTGATTTAATTGATGAAAAACTTCATTTCTTAAAGAAAAGCAAGGAAATAAGAACATTAAAAGATTTGTGTTTCAAGTTTTACCTTACAATTCTAATGGGGAAGACAATTCATCTGAAAGACGTAAGTAAATATTTGATAAAAAAAATGAACAATTTGTTTTTTAATATCTAATGCTGTTCACTGCTTTTAAGCTGAAATCCCTCAAACAAATTAAAAAAATTTCCTTGTTTGAGAAACTTAAGGAAACATTCTCCCATATATAAGCAACTAGTTTATTCAGAGCAAATAAAGTTTTTTTTTATTTCATTTGAAGAAGGTTGCTCAGATTTTGAGTTACATAAAACCCTTATAATTTTCCAATTATCCTTTTCTGTTTTAATGGATGAAATTCCTGAAAGTATTTAAATAGAACAAGAATTGATATACACAGCTTACGTACCGTCTTACACAAAATTCTATAGTCAGATTTAAATAATTTATAATACTCAGCCAGTTAAATTACTATACTAAAGGAAAATGCAAGAAATTTTACTATAATATATCAATAAGTCAAAATTAAGAAACAAACTGTCAAATCAAAACTTTCAATCTGTTATGAGATTGTCAACAACTAGATTTAGATTCAGTATGTCTAACATTTTTATCGAAATTCAAATATTTACTTTCACATTTATGTTATTAATTATGTAATGTCTACAACAGTGCTGCTCTACGTAAAAAAATTTCTGATTTTTGCAAGCATTCAATCTTTTCTGATTAGAAAAATTTTTTTTTGTCAAATTGTGAAGAATTTCAAAAATTCCTATTGCTAAGTCAGCTGTTCAAGAATTCAAGGAGCGGAAATAGTATTTAATTTTCGCTATTAGTTTGTATCCATTTTAAATTCCTTTGTCAAACAAAAAGCCATTATTTTAAAAAATATTTTAATATTTAATAGAAAATTAAATACATATTTAATTAAAATAACTTCTTAACTGACGGTATTATTTGATACATTTGATACTATTTCATAAGAATTCAATTCTGATATGAAACATTTGTTTAATTATCAAATAAATTTCATTCTGTAATGAATGAGAAATATAGAATATCATTAAAATAATTTATTTCTCCAGTTTTGCTTATGCCAGCTTTCATGAGACTAGTTTTCATAATGAGTAATATATGAAATAGAACATATAAACAAATGCCGAAAATGGATAGTTTGTATACTCTTAAGGAAATTAATGAAGAAAATTTAACCGAACAATCAATCACTTGAATGCTATTAACTTTATCAAATTAAAATGTTATAATATAATTCAACATTAACTTAGTTTTGGTTAATTTTGAGTAGCTTAGAAATTCAAGTAATTTATTATTCAAGAAAAAGATTTTTTTAAAAAAGAATAGCTTTTTTTGCAATTAAATAAAATTATAATAATGCAGTATAGCGTATTTAAATAAACAAATATTGGTTTTAAAACAAACTTTTCAAAGTATGTTTTAATTTGACTTCATCATCATAAAAATAAGGAATAACAATTATTCCCTATTTGCTTACACAGAAAATGTTTTAAATACTTTTGTTTACCTTAGATGCTTTCCATATATACAATCGAAACTTGTTATTCATCAAATGCGTAATTCTCATTTTTTGAAATTCATAGCAACGATATTTATTTATAAGGTTAGTTTTTTCCGTTTAAAATTAATCTAAATATGAAAAATTCTTATGTATTAAAATTTTCATTATGTGGCTATATATTATTTCCACTCTATGAAACACTAAGGGATTTATTGACCATTAACAATATTCTATTGAGGTAACGATTTCTATAGATTATTGTTCATCAAACGTTATACATATTGTCTTTAATCGATTTTCGAAATATTCTATTATATTGTACAATATGCAAACTTAAACAGTTGATATTTATTGTTGAAAAGCATTTGGCTCTGTAAGCCTTTGACAGACAAATTAGTTCAAAGAATAGCCTTTCTATTATAAGGCTTATAAATCCCTATTGTATATAAGATTGAATACATGAATATGATCCAACCACATACATTAGTTGGTTCAACAAAATTTGGCTTTCATTTAAATAGCTATTTAATCTTCCATTTTAATAATATACATTCGTTTCAAATTACAGTCAAGCAACTATATATTTTAACTTTGATATTTAATGCATATTACTAGAAGTTAATCAAGCTGAAAATTTAAAGTTAGAGTATGGCTAAATTTATATAGTTATTATTTGTTCGCTTTATTTTTCACAATTAACAAATATTTTAGGAACTAATAATTTTTTTTTTTTTTTTTGTAAATTTCTCATCAATGCCTCATACGTGCGATTCAATTTTGCTCATATTTAATTAACATCTTTGAGTAAATTATTAAAA